>JAABOM020118637.1:0-22897 GCA_011800125.2 Solanum clarkiae | reverse complement strand
TCAAATTACACGACATCCACAACAAAATTTTCCAATTGTATAATTATCCTTAATTTAAAGAAATACGGGGTTTAACACAAGATATATAGGGATTTCAGGGATGTTCTTTGGTGGGGAGGTCTGAAGAAAGACATTGCCAAATTTGTATCCAGTTTCCATAGTTTCCAACAAGTCAAAGCCGAGTACCAAAGGCCAGGTGTCCTAACCCAAGACATAGATATTCCTATTTGGAAGTGGGAGGAAATTAACATGGATTTTGTGTTTGGGTTGTCCAAGACTAGAAAGGGCTTTGATTTTACTTGGGTTGTGTTTGATAGGATGACAAAGTCAGCTCATTTCCTACCGGTTGAGACTACTTATGGGGCCGAAGAATATGCTAAATTTTACATTCATGATTTGTTGAGATTGCATAGGGTGCCATTGTCTATCATATCGGATCTTGGTGCTCAATTCACTTCACACTTTTGGAGATCCTTCCAAAGAGGTCTTGGAACCAAGGTAAAACTTAGTACGACCTTTCATCTTTAAATGCATGGTCAAGCCGAAAGAACTATCAAAACTCTTGAGGATATGCTTAGGGCTTGCATTTTGGAGTTTAATGGTAGTTTGGATGATCATATTCCATTGATTGAATTTGCTTATAACAATAGCTATCATTATAGCATTGGTATGGCTCCTTTTGGAGGCTCCCTATGGTAGACATTGTAGATAACCGATTGGGTGGTTTAAGTGTGCGAAATGACTTTGTTGGGTCCGAATCTAGTTATGGATGCTATAGAGAAGGTAAGTTGATTAGAGAAAGATTGAAAACTGCCCAAAGTCACCAAAAGTCTTATGCCGATGTAAGAAGAAGAGAGCTTGAATTTAAAGTTGGTGATTCGGTCTATCTGAAGGTGTCACCCATCAAGGGTGTTGTTCATTTTGGTAAGAAGGGTAAACTATGTCCAAGGTTCATGGGTCCTGATACGGTGATGAGGAGGATTGGTAAGGTAGCCTACGAGTTGGATTTTCCTAGTTAGATGGAATTAGTTCATCCAATTTTCCATGTGACTATATTGAGGAAATGTGTGGGTGACCCTAATGCTATTGTGCCTCTTGATGTTGTGGGGATGCTTGAAGAAAACTTGACATATGAAGAAGTTCTAATAGATATCTCGGATAGACAAGTGAAGAGGTTGAGAAATAAGGATGTTGCTTCTGTTAAGGTCCTTTGGAGGAATTAACAATTCGAAAGTGCTACATGGGAGGCCGAAGCGGATATGCAAAAATGATATTCTTATCTCTTCCGTCCTACTCAAGCCTAAGGTTGTAATTCTAAGTCTTCTATGTGATTTCATGTCTCATGTTGCAGCCCCTAAGTCATTTGCATGCATTCATATTTATATTGACAAAGTTCATGGTGATTTTATACTTACGTTGAGATTTTGAATATGGTGTTTTAAGTGTATTGTTCCATTCCTGTTGGGGCTGATTTCCTCATGATCACTCCTCATATACATTTCTTTGAAATTCTGGGACAAATGTTATTAATGGAGAGATATTGAAATGACCTCAAAAAGTGCCCGAAATGTGCCTTAAAAGTGCCCAAAATCGTAATTTTCATATATCTCAAAATCCATGCGTGATATCAAAAATACAACTTCATATTCTTGATCAGGGGGTCAAATTGAGTGGGAAATGGATCTAACCCTAATTTTAGAGAAAATGAATCGCAATTTTATTTTTAAAAAATCGAATTCCAGTGAGTACTGTGCGCCCTTAGTGCGACGCTGCTGGAGCACGATAGTGTTATTTTTGTGCAGTTTTATTTAAGTCCAGTCCAAGAATTTTGGGTCTTGGGCCTAAGTATTCCCACGCATGAAAATACCTATACTTAGCCATATTTCACTCTCATATCATACAAAACATTCGTCAATACTCACTCAAACACTTAGACAAATATTTCACCCTAAATTCAAGTCCCAAAACTCAGTCTAGATCTTAAGGTTTTCATTCAAGCTTCAAGTTTCCATTTTCAATCTTCTTCAAGAATTCTCCAAAGTCAAGGTATGTGGGTTTTTCAACCATTGAGTCTTTTCACTCATGGTGCCCAAGCTTCCTTTCTACCTAAAATACATATTTCTAAGTTTATTTTATGTATGAGTTTTCTATTATGAATATGACTGTGAACTATGTTGAGGTTTCGAAAAATTGTGACTGTTTAAGCATGTTTTAAGCTATGGATCTTAGATCTATCTTGAGATATAATGAAGAGTTTTAATGAATACTATATGTTGGTGTTGCCAAGTATTGGTGGGATGATTTACTTCAAGATTTCTTCCATAATTTCACTCTTTAATTGCATGATTTTACACTAGCATCGCACATCCACCAAGGGTTTGATAAAATATCCTCTTAATGTATTTTGAGGAATTAAAGGTCCAATGCATATCTTATGAGTTGAATGACTTTATGACGATGAAAAAAATGTATGTATATGATATTCTCCTATATCTTGTTGGGAATTGACTATGCCCCACTCGGGGGAGGGGGGAATTGTGAGCCCGGATAACCATGTCGAGGGGTTTGTACCTTGATAACCATGATGAGGGGTTTATACCTCGATAAGCGGGTTAATGGGTTGGTACCTTAATCACCATGGGTAGTAGGGTGCGATGATCTACCAACCAATCAAAGGGTTTGTACCTCGATAACCAGATTGAGAGGTTGGTACATCAATCACCATGGGTATTAGGGTGCGACGATCCACCAACCAATTGAGCAATTGGTATCTTAATAAACTATGAACTCTATAATGATGATCTCTTCTTGTACATGTATTATGTGCTATATAAGCATAATTTACTTCAAGCATCTTCCATGCATGCCATATTGTATATGCTCATCTGTTGCCTAATTATGGATTTTGACTATTTTTCCTATCTATTGTTGCATTGCATCCTACATACTTAGTACATTCAAATATACTAATGCATACTCTATGCCTACATGATATCACTATGTAAGAACTGGATCCCCACTCGATCATCCTCCTCCTCCATGTGGCTAGTGCGATTTCTCTACACAGCAAGTGGTGAGTCCTCAACTTCAGGAACATTAAATTTGATCTTTTGCTATGTATAAAGACTCTCTTTCCTTTTTATTATGTACTTGACTACAAGGGTCCCGGATGCTTGTCTTGGCCCCCGCTAAGTTCTATGGTTAGAGGTGGTGTTGGACATATTATGTATAGTGCTACGAGTTTTGACTCTCTCTTGAATCTTGATGTTTATGATATGAAAGATATCCGTTAGCCCCAATTATCCCTACTTATTATCTCTTGTTGTCATTTTATTACTTCCGTTACCAAGGATGTGTAATGATGTGCTAAGAGGCTTGCTTGGGGTCCTTTTGGGTTCTCCATACACCATGTCACGTCCAGGACCTAGGCTTGGGTCGTGACAATACCATGTGTGAGATACCAACCATAACCGACAATAAGACCATCCGATTATTATATGAAGTTTTGATTTTTTTTTCATACACCAAAAAAAAAGGAGAGACTACTTACTGAGATAAACTCTACCCTCATAAAATGATTCATATTCATAGGGATATCTGTGGATCCACTAGCAAGTCTAAATAGAAAAAATAATTTTATAATTACACGTGATTATGGAACTAGAGATTACTACTCGGAACACCTTAGGTCGAGCCCCCACCTCAAAGTCCATTCAATGCTAAGTCAAAATTCCAATGAAATGCTTGTAAAAAATCATAAGCTTATCATATATAAAGGTAATAAAGAACTACCAATCCATTTTCATAAAAGCTTGAGCATAGAATACCTCATTTCGTATTGATTTGTGTAATTTAAATGTAGACCTTTCATCATTATAAATCTATGCTTAGGTGAGAGAACTCACAATCATTCATACTTCTCTTGAAGAGTATCACAAAAGCTTAATTCATTCTTGTCATGAAGCTTGCTTTAGAATCTTATTAATTCATGATAATAACTTATAGTAAAAACTAGGGTAAAAGAATGGGTTCACACGTAATTGACTTAAAATTATGTAATTTAAATGAAATTATACATAATCATGTATAATAAGATTAATTGAAATCATAATTAAAGGAACTCATATTAAATTTTATGAACCCTAGATAAAACTTGAGAGGAATTGCATGTAAAACTTTAAAATAATCGATTTTAATATTAAGTCATGTATAATTTAATTCAAAATCATGACGTAGAGCATTATTTATGAACCTCAATAATAGATCATCAAAATTCCAATTTTCATACTTGAAATTCATAGAAAAAGGTTAAGAATTTTTTGGGCTTTGTGCATGAAAGGAGGCCATGAATAATACTCACATAACTTGAATAAATATCTAGTTTAAAATTGGAGAAGAGCTTGAAAATCTTAAAAAAAAAACCTAGCTTTCTCTTCCTAGAGCTTGAAAGGAATTAGAGAGAAGATTTTTTTAGAGAAATTTCAGAATTTTGCTAATGTGAAGAAAATAGGTAGTTTTAGAAGTATAAATTCAGTTATAGGTCTTATAAATAGCTTAGAAGCGACATAGTTTAAGAGTTAGGGAGGTAGAAAATACTCAAAATATACTTCATTATAATTGGTCGAACATTGACCACAAGCACCAACCATGGACCATATAAACTTCTACAGTTCGTGAAAGTTATTCATAGAAATTGTGTCAGATTTTTCGATTTGCAGGACTTTGTTTCACGAGGCATGTCCACAATCCGTAAATGATAGGATGGTCTGTAGACCCAGTAATAGAATCCATCTACTAAAAAAGCCTAAGTATCTAAGAACCCGTTATACAAACCCTACTACGACGCATGAAAACTTATACAGATCGTAAACCATTTTCATGATCCCTATACTTAAAATCATAGTTCCTAAACCCAACACTATGAGCCTCTTCCACGACTCATAAATACTTCCACAAGTCATCTCGTCAACCCATATACAAACTTGTGAGGCTTATATTTGGAAACCTTGTTTACAAACCCTTTTGACGATCCATAAATAATAGCATTGGCCATAATTCCCCTCATACGTTGACCGATGTTCCTTAGATTTTCCAAGAAGATTTCACAAGAAGGTCTCATGAGCCATAGAACCTTTTACGGTTGTGAAAAATGCTCATAAGATCCTGAACCTTTCATTTATTCCAACTTTCTAACTTCTAAAGTATTACAATATCTCTTATTTGAGAATATTCATCCTTGATGTGAGACATGAGCTAGCATGAATAGTGTAAAAAAAGATCTAACAGCCTAACATGAATGTAATGATGCATTTTAAATTCCAAAGTCATGAGATTTTCAAAGTCTACATAAAATATGACTTAAAATTATTTCTATTAACACACATGTATATGAAATAACATAGAGAAGATGAAATATGGAAATTTGTAGGAGTAGATCATTAAAAACTAAATCCCTTAGCTAAAGCACAAGGAAAGAGATAAGGATAATGTTTTACCAAGTTGGCCTTGGCCTCCCAAGTAGCTCTTTTAACCTCTTGGTTCCTCCATGACACTAACAGATGCAATTTCTTTATTTTTCAATTTCTAGACTTGTTGCTCTCGAATTTCAAGCCGAACATCTTTATAACTCAAATTCTATTTAACATCTAAACTCTCTAAAGGCACTATAGAGGTACATTACCAATACATTTCCTCAACAAAGATACATGGAACATCAAATTCACTAATGCCAACTCTAAAGGAGAATCCAACTCATAGGACACTTTATCAACTCACCTCAAAAAATCTGATATGAGTCCACAAAGTATAACATCTTCCAAAGTGCGCTAAAACACCCTTATAGCAGATGTTTTGCATAATGTGTTATTCGTATTCACTTTGACAAATCTGAATTCGGATTATCGATTAGGGGGCAAAATCATATGAAAAAATGGCCTCGTTCAATTTTTAGATCAAACATACAGAAAAATAGTTTTTTACAAAATTTGGCATTTTTCAAAGGCATCTGCAAGCTCTCCGCATTGCGGAAAGGGTCCATTTCAGTACAAAAATGATCATAACTCATCCTAGGGTCAAATTAGAAAAAATTTGAAATTCTTGCTAAAATGAACCATTCCGGAACACCTCTGTGTCGTGACCCTACTCCCCATAATATATATACTTTCTAAAAAATTCTAGATTCAAGTAAAGGCAATTAGAATAAATTTCCATACACTTATAGATGGGATTTCACAAAACTTTTCCTCATTTTGGGCCTATTTCATGAATGAAATGCCCCACACTTGCCTAGGAATGCCCCCATAATCGTAATTCCCTTATATCTCAAATCGGGGATATTTAAACACCCCTTCACGTAGCTTGGAAAGACCATATGATGCATTTTTTTTCAATATCTCAAGATTCATGTAGAATTTTGTAAATCCAACTTCATATTCTTGTTTGGAGGGCAAAATTTTGTAGGAAGACGAGTACCTACAAAATATACTTCATCCACGCCAAGAAAATAATTTTTTGGCAAAACTTTGCAAAAACGATAGTTGTTCGCCACCAATTTGCGATGTGGACTTGGCGTGGACCAGTTCAAAAAATTCCAAAATTTGCTCTTTTTTACTCCAGGGCAATTGGGTAATAATCCTATATCTATATACACAAAGATCCTCATTGTTAAGCCATTTTGAGCCCTCAAAACCAACCAAAAACCTCTCAAATTCCTCTATAATCTTCATCAAATTCTCCATCCATTCTCAAGAAGTCTTGTTGGAATTCAAGAAAACCAAGTCAAGCCCCAAGTCCTCGTCAAGATTCAAGTATCCCAATCTCTTTCCAGATCTACGGATTTCATTCAAGCTTCAAGTCTCTATTTCAAATCTTTTCAAGAAAATCTCCAAAGTCAAGGTATGTGGGTTCTATCCATGGGTTCCTTTCATCCATAAAGCCCAATTCTCCTTTTTACATAAATTACATAATTTTAAGTTGATTTACTTATGGGTCTTACTTATTATGAATTTGACTATAAACTATGTTGGGGTGTCATGAAAGTGTGACTGTTTAAGCATATTTTGAGCTATGAATCTTTAATCTATCTTGAGATTTGATGAAGGGTTTTGATGTATATTTCATAATGGCGTTACCAAGTGTTGATGGGTGGTTTTAAATTGGATTTTGTTGCATGATTTCACTCTTCAATTACATAATTTTATACTAGCATTACACATCCATCAAGTGATTGATAAAATGTCCGGATTATGTATCTTAAGTTGTTGAAGGCCTAATGCATGACATATGAGCTAAATGACTTTATGATGATGAAAGGAATATTTATGTATGGTATTTTTCTCTATAGTGTTGTGAGATGACCATTTTGATGGAGGGTGTGATGTTCATTAACCTAATTGAGGGGTTGATACCTCATTAACCTAATTGAGGGGTTGATACCTCAATCACCTAGGATGAAAGGTGATATATTCGATAACCAAATTGAGGGGTTAATACCTTAATCACCTAGGATAGAAGGTGGTACATTCGATAACCAAATTGAGGCATCTCAATCACCTAGGATGGGATGTGATAAACCTATTACCCAAATGATGATCACTTTTTACACACGTAATATGTTTTATATAAGCATGTCTTTACTTTAACCATCATTCATACATGTCATATTGTTGTTATGCTATCCATTGCCTATGTTTATGTATTTCGATTACGTTGCCTTTCTCTTGTTGCATTGAATCCTACATACTTAGTACATTCAAATGTACTAACACATACTCTATGCCTATATAATATTACCATGTAGGAACCAAAGCTCCATTTGGTCATCCTCCTCCTCCACGTGGCTAGTGGTTCCTATTCAAGCTAGTTGGTGAGTCCTCCATTCTGAGGACAATGTCTATATTCTTATGCTATGTATTAAAGACTCTCTTTCTTTATGGTATACTTTGACTATGAGGGTGAGCCCGATTGCTTGTCTTTTCCCCACTAAGATCTATGTTAGAGGTGTTGTTAGACAAGTTATGTATTATGCTTAAGCTTTGACTCATCTATGATATTTATATATTAAGGTCTCTCTTCTTTAGTCCCAATTTCCCTTGTTTATGCTTTTTCTTGTTTTTGTTTCTTGTATCTGCAACCAAGGATGTGAAATGATGTAAGAGGCTTGTTTGGGGTCCCTTCGGGTTCCCCATTCACCGGTCACGTCCAGGCCATAGGTCTGGGTCATGACAAAGAACCAAACTCCAAACTTATTCTCTAAACTCCCCAAAATTCCTCTTCTAAATTCCTTCTATAATTCTAGGGGTCCAAGACCTCTCCATTCAAGGCCAATCTTTAAGGTGATTCTAAAGCTTTTTCAAGTTTCTCCTATCTTTGTCAAGACCATTAAGGTATGTGGACTTCTTCATCCATGGGCCCTTTCACCCATGGAGTCCGAAACCCTTTCTAACTCAATCCTTTAATTTTAAGACTATTTCCATTATATGTACTTCCTATTCCTCTTTATATGAATGATTCAGGTTGAACATGATAAATTATTGAGTTGAAATGCATAAAATCTTTTCAAGGGTTGATGTTATGAAATACTTTATGATACACAAGCTATGTATTCTGTGTTACTATGAAATGGTATAAAGATTTATGGCTTATGAACTTATTTTCATGATGCCTTAATTGGGGGTTTCTTAAGGTTATGGCAGATTGCTTTAAATGGTTTCAAGTGATCAGTTTTTATCTCATTCATACATATTACTCTCTCGTTTCATAATGTTAAGTCCCTATGCATAGACCCACCAAGTTTTGGAACTAATACTATGTGATGAAGCATCTTATGAATGATGAAAGATTTTGGTATCTGAATCTATAGAAATTCTATGTAAATTATGCAAGGTTATGAAGCCCTTTTTGACGTCATGATACACCCTATTGTGAAAGAAAAATGTTCACTTGAAGGAGTTAAGGTTTTAATGAGCTACTCTTATTATAATATTACGATATATAATCTTATACATGCTATGATTATGCTTATGATTATTGATTCTATGGGATTAGACTGTAATGACCTGATTGGTCATTTTTTAGCTTACCTGTGAAACTTACTATTTTACCCTTTCGTAAGTTTCTTTGGGCGTATTTTGAAATATATGTATTGTTGTCTTATTAATTGTAATTATGACTTTTGGCACTCCTGGAAGTTTGAGTTACTGAAACAGTGAGTTTTTGTATCATTCTGAGTTTCGGGTATTGGATCGGAGATTCATTGACTCCATTAGCTCCGGAACATCAAAGATGGTCTATGAGAATTATAGAACTGAATTCAGAGTTAAAATGAGGTTTTTAGGCCCAAAGTTGTGTTTTTATTTGTTTTCGAAATCAAAGTTTGACTTTGGTCAACATTTGGAGTTCGGAAGATCGGATCAAAATTCTGACAATTCCATTAGTTTTGGATGGTGAAACTAATACTCTAGAAGTGGTCTTGTTCATAATTTTAGGAGCATCTGAGAGAAATTTTGACATTTTGAGTTTTAAACAAGTTTATTTGACTTGCATTGGTAATTGTGCCGAAGGGATCTCAGAATTAAAGTCTAATTATTTTTTTGAATTCGGATCACCATTTCTAGTATGATTAGATGTCTAGTTTATAAAATTCAAGTTCCTATATGATCCTGGGGGTCCACTTTGAGATTTTACAATCATTAGTGTGAAGTATCTCGTGCAGACCTATTTTCTTCTCTGTGCTCGCGAACAAGCTTCCACATTCACGAAGATATAATTCTATCTTTTTCACATACGTGGAGGTAAAGATCTATTCTTATCCACGTTCACGGATTATTATCCACGTTCACAGAGTACAACTTTGTCTTACCAAGTTTAAAAGTGAGGAAACATCATTTTTGTCCATTTTCACGAACTTCAAGCTTTTGGGGGCAATTTTGGGCGAGACATTTTGGAGATTTCTTTTGGTTATGTGTTTCTAACATCATTTTGATTAATTTTCATGAATTTTATCTTGATTTTGTCTTGAGTTTCATAATTTTGAATGTCCAAATTTGGAGATTTTTGGTCTATGATTTTAAGACCCTAAATGGTGATTTCTCTTTCGATTTGAGCTTCATTTTAGTAGAATTTTCACCCATAAATTCTATATTTCGTTTAGAACCTGATTTTGAGGTCAATTTCCTAATTTGGGAACTTCAAATTTTAGCTAAAATTTTAACCATTTTGCACTAAGCATAACACGTGTCAATATGGATATAAAAATGCACCCTTTAATACGTAGTATCTATTTTTGATAGTAATTGATCGATCCAGGGAGCTTTTGGAGGCTTGAGTTGATTAAAAGTTTTTCCAAGTACGATTTTGACATTGAGGTAGGTGCAACTAACCTTTTTGAGACTGAATTTGAGTTATTGAATATGTTCATGTGATAATTGTAAGATTTAGGTTGCTTTATGAGTCGATGGAATGGTGTGATAGAATTTGATGGAAATATGATACTGGTTACGTCGGAAATTGAGTAAGTGGTGATCCTATTGAAAAACTGAGATAAAATCATGAGAATTGAGATAATTTTGGATGTCATTATGATAATATAGTACTTGAGATAGCTTTTGAATAATGTTGTGATTAGTTGATTTTGAGTGCGATAAATTTGAAATTTATGAGCTTACTTGGGTACTTGTGGAGCCTTGTTTCATTGAAATCCTGATTATTGATGAGATAATGATGATATGAGATATAGTGATAGCCTTGTGGTACTAGTTGATACACATGATATCGCCCAATTGATGTGATGACTGTTGTACATATCATTTGTCATTTATTTTGCTAGTATGCATATTATTGAAAGGATGCATTGCTATGTAGTTATCTCATAATTGACTAGCTGTATTTCTATACATAAATCCCATACTTGACTGGATGCATTGGTATACACACACCTTATTCTTGATTGGTTACATTGGCATGCACCCTTTATACCTATATTGTGGCATTGGAGTGCACCCTTATACTTGTATTGTGGCATTGGCATGCTCACTTCACATTGCATTTGTACTACCTTAGACACTGTGATACTTGAGATATTTTGGTATAAGGCCCGCGATGTCTTGAGACACCTTATGTGGAAAGTTTGGTAGAGATTTCATGGTATTTGAGATACTTGCGAAAAACCATGGGTATATCTTGGAATGTGTGAGGTCCGATATTTTTGACACTCTTGATTAGTGATAAAATTATGATTAATTGAGACATGATGATAGTTTATAGTACTAGTCACAACACTTGTTGTTATTGTCCCTGATCCTATAATGGTTATTTACCTGTATTCTTATCATGATGCTAAGATATACCTTGACAATGTGGCATTGACATGCATTCATTACATTCTGCACATGTGTAGTGCCCCTACGACTGTCGTGATTTCTCATTATATGTATATGGCCTATGACCCCTAGATACTCTTTAGCGTAAGGCTTGTGATGCCTTCAGTTATTTCAGTACATGGCTTGTAACGCCCTCAGGCTCTATCTTGTAGCATCAACTCAAAAAATGTGTACGTCGGCCCTGCGACGGTCGTGTTTTCACCACATACATGGCCTGCAACACCATTGGAGTCATTCATCTCATACGCATTACATCATTAGCTTCTTTTACTAGCTTTATCTATTCTTATCTTGATACATACATACATACATACATACATACATACATACATACATATATACATATATACTTACCTAGTCGGTTGAACCTACTAGGTATATTTCAATGTACTCACTACTACTTTGTTTCCTCCCTACCATCGAGCACAGGGACATACATAGTATAGTTAATTCAATCTACAGAGTTATTCTTCACTATCCAAACCTTAGCAGCAGGGCTTAGATTTCGATTTGCCATGGATCTTTGAGATTTCCTTTATGTTGTTTCTATTTCCAGATAGTGTATCAGGCATTATGAGACAGTTTTGTTTACTCTTTTGTAATACTATAGGTGCTTTTGTACTCATGACTTCGAGTTTTAGGATTTTGGATTAAATGTTGTGATTGTTTTCGTTTTACTTTATTCTTCTTTAGTTGCGAATTGATTTTGGGTTATGACAATTTTAGTATTAAAGATCTAGAGTTGTTAGGCTCATAAGTCAAGAGCAGGGTGTCTAGTAGAGTCTCACAAATTGTTATGTTGATGTCCATACCCATCTTCCGGAGGCTATGGGGTACTTGATCTGAAAATATCAGTTTTGATTCTATTCGTGCATTTCTTCATGTCAATTGGTTTGGAAGTGTGTGATCTAATACTTCTATGTAGATGTCGGTTACTAGGTATTGTTAATCGACGGGAGAGCCAGAGCCAGCTGATGTGGCTCCACCTGTAGTCGAGGCAGGGTTCATGGTAAGGCTACGGGCCGAATGACATATTAGAGTGGCAGCTCCATGAAAAGGACAGATTAGATCGGCTTCTCCAGAGCCTAAGTGTTAGTCAGAGAGACTTACATACTATTTTCCATAATCTTTAGCCCCTGATGCTATATCGTTAGTTTGGGAGCTACTTCTTTATATATTGGCCAAGCTTGAGAGTTTCTACGACCATCATTGTTCTTGATGCACCGGCTCCTATAGTGTTGATTTGCCCTTCCACAGCTTCATTGGACCCAATATGTGGCCCTTCCCAAAGTGTGGTGGGCTACGACCATATGTGTGAGAGTATTGAACATTATAGACAAGGTGGCGTGAAGAGATTCCAATAGCATGACCAGTTTAGTGGACCCCTACCCCAAGGTAAAGAGTTTTAGAGACAGTCATCTTAGTGCTAGGAGCGCAACACTTGTTAGGTTTATGGTGAGGTGGGGTATTTTACCAAACATTGTCTATGTTGATCATTTTCCACCCTATCTTCAGGATCTCAACCAGCTCATCCAGCCCCAGCACTAACACCAGCACCCAGAGTCAAACCCTAGGCTGTGAGGGTGGTACTAGAGGGGGTCGTGGAATAGTGAGAGGTGGAGCCCATGGAGGCCCTGTAAGGACCAGACTTTATACGACCTTAATGGAGCTTGGAAATTTAGATGCGGAAAATTTTGACAAAGGTGAAGCTTCATAGAAGCCTTCATGGTCCATGTAAAGCTATACGAACCTTGGTGAGGCTCCTTGAAGTGGCCCTTAGCCTTGAGGGAGAAGTGTTGTCCTTGATATGGAAGTTTGAGACTAAGGCATATGACATATTGACCCTACACAGTCCGTGTGAGTCTTCACGGCCCATGTTATGGACAGTATGGTAGCCTTGGCCTTGAAAATCCATACCTTTTTAGCCAAGGCATTTCACACGGACCCTCTCGCGGACCATATGACCCTTTACGGTCTGTGAGGCCTTTCGTGTAACGACCCTAAAAAGTTCCTGAAAACGTGCCTCCGAATGCCCAAAATTTTTATTTTCATATATCTCAAAATCCATTTTCTCGACTTCATATCTGTGTTCAGGGGGTCAAAATTAGGGGGAGAAAGGTCTAACACCAATTTTAGAGCAGTCGAATCATAATTTAAAATTTTCAAAAAATTTAATTTCTAGAATTAATCCACGACAGCACCACGATGCGCAACTATCACGGACATGTGTTAATTTGACGTCCGTGATAGGTCTGCATCGCAGACTTGTGTATTTTGTTGCTTGTGATTTCTATCTCGGTCCAAGGCTTTTAGGTCTTGGGTCTAAGTGTTCCTAAACTTGTTTTTATCTATACTTAGCCAAATTTCTCCCTTATATCATCCTAAACGTTTCACAATACTCCCTAAAACACTTTGCCATATTTTCACTCCAAAATTAAAGTCTCAAAACCTTCATTCGGAGCTAAGGATTTCCTTTTAGCTTCAAGCCTCCATTTTCAATCTTCGCCAAGAGCTTCTCCAAAGCTAAGGTATGTAGGTTTCAGCCATTAGGTTCTTCCACCCATGGTTCCCTAATCTCCTTTTTACTCAATTTGAATGATTTAAATTTGATTTTATATGTGGGTCTTATATATTAAGAAATTTACAGCACAACGATTTGAATTCATGAAAGTATGGTTGTTTTAGCTTGTTTTGATCTCTAAATGTTGGATCTAATGTTGGAATTGATCAGGGGATTTATGTGAATGTCTTGGAGGTGTTGCAAGGTGTTGATTGATGGTTTTTCAACATATTTTCTTGCATGATTTCATCTCTAAATTTCATGGTCTTTTACCCCCATTACATACCCCAATTGTTTGATAAAATGTCCGGCTAGGGTTTCTTGTGGAATTGAAGGTACAAAGCATGAGATATGATATGATTGTTGTTATGATGAGGAAATAAGCTTATGTACATGATAAATTCTATATAAAGTGCTGCATTAGACCATGCCCAATCCGGGGGGTCTAAGAACCCGAATAACTGAGATGGGGGTTTATACCCATTAACAAGGGAAGGGTTAGTACTTCTCCGCCTAGTGATGGGGCGTCATCATCACTAACCGAGTGGAGGGTTTGTACTCATCAACCGATGAAGGGTTAGTACTTGACCACCTAGGTGATGGGGTGGCATTATGACCAATTGAATTGGGGGTTTGTACTCATCAACCGAGTGAAAGGTTAGTACTTCACCACCTAAGTGATCGGGCGACATCATCACTAAACCTACCAAGGGTTTTGTACTCATCAACCGAGTGAAAGGTTAGTACTTCACCACCTAAGTGATGGGGAGACCTCATCACTAACCTACCAAGGGGTTTGTACTTTGGAAATCTAATTTGGTGCATTCTACACACATGATATATTATATGAGTAAGAGTCTCTTAAGCATGTTTCACTTTAGCATTGGTCATACATGCCATATTGCTATATTATGTCTATTGCCTCTTGTCATGCATTTTGATTATGATGCCTATTTCTTGTTGCATTGCATCCTACATACTTAGTACATTCTAATGTACTAACACATACTCTATGCCTACATAATGTCACCATGTAGGAACTGGAGTCCAAGTTGATCATCCTCCTCCACGTGGCTAGTCTGATACTATTCAATCTAATTGGTGAGTCCTCCACTTCGAGGGTAGTCTATGTTTCTCCTATTATGTATTCAGACATTCTTCTTTATGTCCTATTTTGACTATGAGGGTGAGCCCGGTTACATTGTCTTGGCCCCTGCTCTTATCTATCAATTTAGAGGTGTTTGTTGGATAAGTTATGTGTCTATGATATGAGCTTGGACTCTTTGTCTCTTGATGATGATGTTTTGCAAGCTACCCCTTAGTCCCTTTGCCCTTTATTCTTACTTTATGTCTTTTTTCATATTTCCACGACCAATGTTTTGTAATGATAAGTTAAAAGGCTTGATTGGGGTTCCTTCGGGTTCCTCATTCGCCATGTCACATCTAGGACCTAGGCTTGGGTCATGACAAACTTGGTATCAGGGCACTAGGTTGATAGATCTTCGGAGTCCAACACACCGCGTCGATTACAGTCCTATTCATGGTTGTGAAGCGCGCCATGACTATGAAAAGGAGGCTATGAGACATTTTAGGAAATGTTTCCCTTTTTCATATTCTAAGTCGTGCTATAGATTTGTGATAAGTTTATCCCTCTAACGATCATTTTTGATTTGCTAGATCATGCTAAACACCAGAGAAAGGCGGACCCATACTCCCACGGAGCAACCTACCAATGGTGAGCTCTAGGATGCTCTCACTATGCTTGCACAAGAGTTCATTGATAAGGTCTATAAAATATTAAATATCATGGATTTTGGGCCAAATGAAAAGATAGAGTTGGCGGTGTACCAACTCAAAGAGATAGCCCAAATTTGGTATGAGCAATGGAAGAGGGAGAAGGGAAATGGTTATATGGTACTTTGGGAAGAATTGAAATTGGCCTTCCTTAATCGGTTCTTCTCTCTTGAGCTTATAGAAGCAGTTGGTAGAGTTTATGAACTTGAAACAAGGAGCTATGAGTGTGAGGGAGTATGCCTTCAAATTTAATCAACTTTCAAAGTATGCTCCTTACTTGGTGGCCGATCCTAGATCTAGGATGAATAAATTTGTGATGGGGGTTTCCGACTTGGTAAGTGAAGAATGCCAGTCCGCCTTGCTTATTAATGACATGGACTTGTCTCGATTGATGACTTATGCAACACAAATGGAGGAGGAAAATGTGAGAAAAAGGAGGGGCCATGAGGCCAAGAGGGCCCGTTTTGAGGGTAAGTTCCAAAAGGGTGCTAGATTTCATCAAGGACAAGGGCCTTCTCATGCTACTAATAGGGGTTTGCCAATGACTTTCCTAGGCGTCAAGGTGTTCGTTGTGTGGCTCCTATTGATGTGTGTCCTAGATATGGAAAAAGTCATAGTGGCCCATGTTTGAAGGGTTCTAATGCATCTTTTGGTTGTGAGGAGCTTGGTCACAAGAAGATAGATTGCCTAAGAAACCGTGGCAAATTCCGAGGTGTAAATGCGATTCCATTGGGTTGAGTGCTCCTCAAGGTGGTGCCCCAAGGCACAACCTATTTTATGCTCTACATGGAAGGCAAGGGGTTAATGAGGTGCCCGATGTTATTATCGATATGTTGAAAATATTTGACTTTGATGTGTATGCTTTGATTGATCCAGGTGCCATTCTTTCCTTTGTTACCCCTTTTTTTGCTAAAAGGTTCCATGTTGTCCCCTAGTTGTTGCATAAGTCATATGAAGTGTCTACTCCTGTTGGTTCCTCCATTATTGCTAGGAAAGTTTATAGGAATTGTCTTATTTGCATTTTGCATAAGTTGTTGCCTTGTGATCTTGTTGAATTAGATATAGTAGACTTTGATGTCATTCTTGGGATCGATTAGTTGCATGCCTACTATGTTTCTATTGATTGTGGAACTCGTAGGGTCAAGTCTCAATTTCCTAATGAACCCATCCTTGAATGGGAAAGTCAAGATGTGGTGGTCAAGGGTAGATTCATTTCATGCATTAAAGCCTATAAGTTGATTTCTACGGGATGTTTGTATCATCTTTTGAGGGTTAAAGATGTGGAATCCAAAGTCCCTTCCATTGAGTTGGACCCTATTGTAAACGAGTTTCTTGATCTCTTCCCAAATGACCTTCCCGATGTCCTTCTTGAAAGGGAGATAGATTTTGGCATAGATCTCCTTCCCGATGCTCAACCTATATCTATTCCCCTTACTGTATGGACCTAGTGGATTTGAAGAAGTTAAAAGAGAAATTGAAAGATTTGTTGGAAAAGGGATTTATTAGACCTAGTCAATCACCTTGGGGTGCATTAATGTTTATAAAGAAGAAGGATGGGTCACTTAGAATGTGCATTGACTATCGGCAACTCAATAGGGTCACTATAAAGAATCGATATCCTCTTCCAAAAATTGATGACTTATTTGACCAATTGCAAATGGCTAGCTTCTTCTCTAAGATTGATCTTCGGTCCGAGTATCATCAAGTGATGCTGAGGGAGTGTGATGTTCCTAAGACGACCTTCCGGACTAGATATGGGCATTATGAGTTTGTTGTGATATAGTTTAGATTTACCAATGCACCGACCATTTTTATGGACCTAATGAATAGGGTCTTCAAACCTTACTTTGATTCCTTTGTTGTGGTCTTCAATGATGATATATTAATCTATTCACATAGTAGGAGGAGCATATGGGTCATTTGAGGGTAGTGTTGCAAAGGTTGAGGGAGGAGAAATTGTATGCCAAATATGAAAAGTGTGCATTTTGGTTGAAGGAGGTTGTATTCTTAGGTCCTGTGGTATTGGGGGATGGAATAAAAATAGACCCTAAGAAAGCTGATATTATTAGAAATTGGCCTAGACCATTGACCCCGTTGGATATTAGGAGCTTCTTGGGCCTTGCGGGTTACTATAGAAGATTTGTGAATGGGTTCTCCTCCATTTCTTCCCTTATGACCAAATTAACTCAAAAGAAGGTTAAGTTTGTGTAGACCGAGGAATGTGAGAGAAGCTTCCAAACATTGAAGGATAGGCTTGTATCAGCTCATATATTGTCACTACCAGATGGGCTTGAGGGTTTAGCTGTGTATTGTGATGCATCTATAGTTGGTTTTGGTTGTGTGATAATGCAAAATGGTAAGGTCATTGCCTATGCTTCTAGATAACTCAATGTGCATGGAAAGAACTACCCTACCCATGACCTTAAATTAGCCGCCATTGTGTTTGCATTAAAGATTTGGCGTCATTATTTGTATGGAGTGCATGTGGATGTCTTTACCGATCATAAGAGCCTCCAATATGTCTTCACTAAAAAATATCTCAACTTGAGACAAAGAAGGTGGCTAAAACTTCTCAAAGATTATGACATGAGTGTGCATTATCACCCAGGTAAGGCAAATGTTATGGTGGATGCTTTGAGTCGGGTGTCCATGGGTAGCCTAGCTCATGTCGATAGTGGTGATAGGGAGATGGCTAGGGAGGTGCATAAATTGGATAGATTACGGATTAGGTTGGAAGATGTGGGTAATGGTGTTGTTGATGGTTCTAAATTTTCTTTGGTTGATGAGGTGATAGCAAAACGAGATCAAGACTCCTCCTTGCTTGAATTGAAGGCCTTGGTGAAAGAGGGAAAAATAGAGGTTTTCTCCCAAGGGGGAGATGGGCCCCTGAGATATCAAGGTAGGTTGTATGTGCCTTGTGTTGATGGTTTGAAGGAGAAAATTCTTGATGAGGCCCATAATTCTTCTTAGTCTATCCACCTCGGTTCCACCAAAATGTATAGAGACTTGAGGGATGTGTGTTAATGGGTAGGCATGACGAGGGATATTGCCAAATTCGTTTTCGATTGCCATAGTTGTCAACAAGTCAAAGTCGAACACCAAAGGCCGAGTGGCCTAACCCAAGTCATAGAGATTCCCACTTGGAAGTGGGAGGTGATTAATATGGATTTTGTTGTTGGGTTTCCCAAGACTGTAAAAGGTTTTGATTCCATTTGTGTTGTGGTTAGTAGAATAACGAAATCAACTCATTTTTTTCTGGTTAAGACTACATATAGGGCTGAAGAATATGCAAGGTTGTGCATCCACGAGTTATTGAGGTTACATGAGGTTCCTTTATCCATCATATCGAATCGTGGTGCAGAATTCACTTCGCACTTTTGGAGGTCTTTCCTAAGGGGTCTTGGTACCAAAGTTCAACTTAGTATGACCTTTCACCCTCAAACGGATGACCAAGCTGAAAGGAAAATTCAAACGCTTGAGGATATGTTTAGGGCTTGTGTCGTGGAGCTTAAAGGTAGTTGGGATGATCACTTTCCATTGATTTATTTTGCCTACAATAATAGCTATAACTCTAGCATCGATATGGCTTCATTTGAGGCTCTTTATAGGAGGCATTATAGATCACCAGTGGGTTGGTTTGAGGTTGGAGAGGTGGATTTATTAGGACCGGATCTGGTTATGGAGGCTATTGATAAAGTTAGGATGATAAAGAAAAGGTTAAGAATAGCCCAAAGTCATTAAAAATCCTATGCCGATGTAAAAAGGAAAGACCTAGAATTCCAAGTGGGTGATCGGATCTATTTGAAGGTTTCCCCAATGAAAGGTGTGGCCCATTTAGTAAAGAGGGGAAGTTGAGTCCAACGTATGTTTGTACTTATGAGGTGATAGTGAGGGTTGGAAAAGTAGCTTATGAGTTGAAGTTACCTAGTGAAATGAATTTGGTTCACTCGGTGTTCCATGTCTCTATATTGAGAAAACGTGTTGGTGATCCTAATTTTATTGTGCCTCTTGATGTCGTAGGTGTTGTTGAGGATAACTTGACTTATGAGGAGGTTCCGGTTCAGATCTTGGATAGCAAGTAAAGAGATTGAGGAGCAAAGAGGTGGTATACGTTAAAATCTTTTGGAGGAACCAACAAGTCAAAAGTGCTACATGGGAGGCCGAAGCGGACATGTAAAAGAGGTATTCTTATCTTTTCCACTCCACTCAAGCCTAAGGTACTAAATCTATGTCCCCTATGTGATTTCAAGTCTCATATTTCAACCCCGATGTCATTCATATGTATTTATGTTTAAGTAGGTAAACTTATGATGATTTTACACTTATGTTGAGAATTTGAAAGTGGTATTTTACATGTTATGTTGCATTCTTGTTGTGGCTGATTTGTTGATGATCACTCTTGTCTTGTATGTCTCTTGTACATTCAGGGATGAATGTTCCCAAGGGGAGATATTGTAACGATCCCAAAAAGTGCTCGGTGCCTCGAAATGCCCAAAATCTTAATTTTCAAATATCTCAAAATTTGTTCGCTATTTTTAATATTCGACTTCATTTCCTTGTTCAGGGGGTCAAAATTAGAGAGAAAAGGGTCTAACCCCAATTTTAGAGCAATCGAATCACAGTTTCAAATTCCAAAAAAATTCAATTTCCAGAATCGATCCACGACAGCACTGCGATGTGCAACTATCACAGACATGTGTTAATTTGACCTCCGTGATAGGTCCGCATCGTAGACTAGATGCTGGATTGTGTATTTTGTTGCCAGTGATTTCTATCTTGGTCCAAGACTTTTGGGTCTTGGGCCTAATGTTCCCAAACGTGTTTTAATCTATACTTAGCCAAATTTCACCCTTATATCATGCTAAACATTTCCCAATCCTATATACATAGTACATTCCAACATAGTAACAGATACTCTATGCCTACATAATGTCACCATGTGGGAACCGGAGACTAAGTTGATCATCTTCCTCCACATGGATAGTTCGGTGCTATTCAAGCTAGTTGGTGAGTCCTCCACTTTGGGGACCTTAGTTTATGTTTCTCCTATTATGTATTGAGACATTCTTCTTTACGTCCTATTTTGACTATAAGGGTGAGTCCATATACCTTGTCTTGGCCGGCCGCTCTTATCTGTGTATTTAGAGTATTTGTTGGACAAATTATGTATCTATGATATGAGCTTGGACTCTTTGTCTCTTGATGATGATGTTTTTTAGGCTATCTCTTAGCCCTTTTGCCTTTTATTCTTACTTTATGTCTTTTACATATTTCCATGACCAATGTTGTGTAATGATAAGTTAAGAGCTTGATTGGGGTTCCTTCGGGTTCCCCATTTGTCGTGTCACGTCTAGGACTTAGGCTTGGGTCGTGATATTCCGTATGGTCGTTGGAGTGAAAATTTTCTAACTATTAAATCACCGTCTTGGAACTTGGTCGTTGAAGAACTTTTCTGAGTGAATCTTCACCAAGGAGGCATACAATCCAAATACCTTCGTACAGACCGTGAATCCCTCTGTATGGGTGTTGGTGTGCATTTTTATAAGTATGGAATTCCTTTGAGTAAGCTTTTCATAAGAACCGATAGAAGGGTCAACTTTAAATGGTCATATCTCTTAGCATAAAATGGACTGGGTGGGCCACGATCTATGAAATCGAAGCTGAATAAGCTTTTGACAGATTCAATTTCACCTTATTTCAAGTTTAGATTAAGAAGTTATACCCATTTTCTAAGCCTGTCCCTGCAGGTTTCCTGTGAATTGGCTAATATGGTCTTACCAGAGGTTTCACAGTCCGTGAGACCTTGTACAGACCATGAGACCTTCTCGTGGGACCCCTAGCAAGAAATTTATTTCGCTTCATTAATTTTTTCTTTTTTGTAACTATAGCTACTTCTAAGGGACTTTTGTGACTTCCTATGCTATCCTAAGACCTCCAAATGACCTATACTCTATTTCTCTTATTCAAATTCATTCATACACTTAGAATTATGTTGAACTCTCTTAAATAGTGAATTATATTGATCTCTCTTAAAAACTATCTCAACAACTCTTGTGAGGATTAGGCTTGGTAATCAAGGGAAAACTTTTTTCTTCATCAAATTTCTTCTTGAATATCCTCCATTAACTAAGGTATGTGGGATTGATTGTTTGTTCCTTTCAACCAAGAAGATCCAAACTCTTTTTACACTTGATTTATGAAATTTGAGTTTACTTTAAATATTAGTTTTTAAGATTATTGTTCATTTGATTCAAATGAAGTATGGGCTATGTTTTATTATTAATTTTAAAGTTATTTAATCCCTAATATGTTGAATTGCATTATTATTATGAATATTTGAATATGCATTATCCCTTTAAAGTCTGATCTAAGCATGGGTAATTAATATTATGATTTGAATGTGGATTTAATTACAGATTTACTTGAATTTTCTATTGTATTGATGATTTTAGATTTTATCCAAATTAGCCATGCTATTCTCATATTATTCATGTCATATGCATTCATGAGCGTTGGATTTAAGCCCAATTATTTTTATATATATGATTTTAATAAAGTTATGGTCATGACAAGAATGTGATCACATAAATGTCTATTATTATTGGTTCTTTGAGCATATTGGGTGCTTGCACCATATTTTTAAGTGCAAGAGCTATTCCTATGCATGAAAAGTATGGATTGAAAAATGATTTGGCTTTTTAGCCTAAGTATGAATGATTATGAAGAATGTTTGACTTTTAAGCCTAAATGTGCATTGAAATGATTTGAAATGACCATTGCCTCTTTTGAAAGAATGTATATGTATAATTATTCTCGTGGGACGTTTGACTGAGCAACTATGGATTGGGAGCATCACGGCTATCCCCAAGGTTTCTCTCCCTTTCCTTTAACTATATGCCAATACAGGAATCGTAGCCATTACTGAAATGTCCAGGTCGTGAGGAATGGTTATCTATTAATATGATGTGATATGATATTGAAAATCCTTCTAAAATGATTGGGTCGTAAGGTTTAATGTGGATTACCCTTGACAAGTAATCTTCTTCTATCGATGGGAGGTCTTCATTGGATTAATTCATGTAATAGCTCGCATGTGTTCGATTTGTTGGTTATAATCTATCCCCACTATATATGATATTATAGCATTTCATGGATCATGGATTTC
>JAABOM020118606.1:0-22908 GCA_011800125.2 Solanum clarkiae | reverse complement strand
CTAAGGTCATGTCCTCCGTAAGGTTGAGTTTTGCCATGTCCTGTCTGATCACCTCTCCCCAGTACTTCTTCGGTCTACCTCTACCTCTCCGAATAGCTCCCACCTCCAACCTCTCACACCTCCTAACTGGAGCCTCGATACTCCTTCTCAAATCCCAAATTAAAATAAGTAAAATTCATGTAGGTTTTCTTGAAAATAATTTCGGGTCTCGTTGATTGGAAGGAATCAAGGACCAACCCATATTTACATGAATCCTACTAGCACCAAGGAATAATACAAGAAGTAACAACTCCCGATCCTACCAAATCACCCTACTCAGAATTTTGGTCACAACATAGCCTTACTTAGGGTCAACTAAGTCATAGGAGCAATCATAGAAGAGAACCTACTCATAATCTTCGGTAATAGTGCATTAAACTCAAGAGGCTCCTAATACCCAAGGAAGTCAAGGTCTAGGATAACATCTAATCACCTTTCTCTTACTAGGGTCCACCTTAATGCCATCACCGGACACCACACATGTCACGACCCAAGCCTAGGATCTAGACGTGACCGGCGAATGAGGAACCCGAAGGAACCCCAAATAAGCCTCTTAACTTGTCATTACACATCCTTGGTCGTAGAAGCATATAAAAGACATGTAGAATAGAGTGGGGCATTAGGGCTAAGAGAAAGCTTTGTAAAACATCATCATCAAAAGACAAGGAATCATAACTCATATCATAAATGCATAACATGTCCAACGAACACCTCTACATACATAGTTAGAGCGGGGGCCAAGACAAGGTAGTCGGGCTCACGCTCATAGTCAAATAGAACATAAGACAATGTCTCAATACATAGATAAAGGGAAAACATAAACCAAAGTCCCCAAAATGGAGGACTTACCAAAAGGCTTGGAATAGCACCGTCCACCATGTGGAGGAGGAGGATGATCAACTTGGGCACCGGTTCCTACATAGTGATATCATGTAGGCACGAGTATGCGTTAGTATATTTGAATGTACTAAGTATGGGGGTGTAATTCAACAATAGATAGACATCATACTCAAAATGCATACATTAAAAAAGAGGCATAGTATAATAATATGGCATGCATGATCAATGCGTAAGTAAAACATGCTTAAGTAACCCATGCTCATATAAGATATAATTAGTGAAGAATAGACCAACTAGATTTCCAAAGTATAAACCCCTTGTTCAGTTGATGATCATCTCACCCCAACACCCTGGTTGTGTGGTACAAACCCCTCATATGGTTGATGATAATCATACCTTATTACCCTAGTGGCGAAGTACAAACCCCTCATATGGTTTGATATGTGCAAACCCCCGACTCGATTGATGAGTACAAACCCCCACCTCGGTTGATGATGATCTCACCCCATCACCTTGGTGGTGTGGTACAAACCCCTCACATGGTTGATGGGTACAAACCCCCACCTTGGTTGTCCGAGCTCTTAGTCCCTCAGATGGTGCATTGTCTAATGCAAAACTTTATGTCGAATATCTCATGCACTTAAACTAATTTCATCATTAAAACATCAATCTTATCATATCTTATGCTTTGGACTTTCAATTCCACAAGAAACCCTACTCGTACGTTTTATCAAACACTTGGGGTGTCTGTTATGGGGGTAAAAGACTATGCAATTTAGAGATGAAATCATGAAAGAAAATCTATAGTAAAACCATCAATCAACACTTCGCAACACCCCCAACACATTCACGTCAAAATCCCTCATCAAATCCAATACTAGATCCAAGATTTAGAGCTCAAAACATGCTAAAACAATCATACTTTCATGAACTAAAATCACCGTGCAATAAATTTCTCAATATATAAGACCCATATGTAAAATTAACTTTAAATCATGCAATATTAGTAAAAAGGAGGCTTAGGCACCATGGGTAAATGGACCTAATGGTTCAACACCACATACCTTAGCTTTGGAGAAGTTCTTGGTGAAGGTTGACAATGGAGACTTGAAGCTTGAAGAGAATCCTTAGCTTTGGATGAGGCTTTTGGGTCTTGAATTTTGGAGTGAAAATATGGCTAAGCGTTTTGGGAAGTAATGGGAAATGTTTAGGATAATATAAGGGTCAAATTTGACTAAGTATAGGTAAAATCACGTTTGGGAAATTTAGGCCCAACACTTTGAATGTTTTGGGCCACACAAGAAAAACACTGCCAACCAAGTACACATCTTTGCGTTGCAGAGAAGATTTTGTAATGAAGCGCGCCCAAGGCGCGTCGTGGAGGCATCGCAGAAAGCTATCTAGAATTCGTCACTTAGAAATTTATAATTGCTATTCTTTTGCTCTTAAATCGATGTTTGACCCTTTTCACCTAATTTTGACCCTTTGATCACAAATATGAAGCTGGAGTTTAGAAATAATGAATGAATTTTTAGATATATGGAAATTAAAATTCTGGGCATTCCGAGGCATGTTTTCGGGCATTCTTTGGGGTTGTCTCAATATATCCCTCTTGGGTACATTCGTCCCCGAATGTAAGAGAGATGTACAAGATAAGAGTGGTCATGAACAAGTCAGCCCTAACAAGAATGCAACATAATATGTAAAACACCATTTTCAAATTCTCAACATAAGTGTAAAATCATCACAAGTTTACCAACTTAAACATGAATGCATATGAATGACATAGGGGCTAAATGCAAGGATTGAAATCATGTATGGGACTTATAATTAGTATCTTAGGATTGAGTGGGGTGGAAAAGATGAGGATATTGCTTTTGCATGTCCACTTTGGCCTTCCGTGTAGCACTTTTAACTTGTTGGTTCCTCTAAAAGACCTTAACGGACGCCACCTCTTTGTTCTTCAATATCCTTACTTGCCTATCCAAGATCTGAACCAGAACCTCCTCATAAGTCATCCTCAACAACACCCACCACATCAATAGGCACAATGGCATTAGGATCACCAGCACATTTTCTCAATATATAAACATGGAATACCGGATGAACCAAATTCATTCGTTAGGCAACTTCAACTCATAAGCTACCTTGCCAACCCTCTTTATCAGATCATAAGGACCAACATACCTTGGCTTAATTTCCCTTTCTTACCAAAACGAACCACACCCTTCATTGGAGAAACTTCTAAATAGACCTAATCACCCACTTTGAATTCTAGGTCTCTTCTTCTTACATCAGCATAGGATTTTTGATGACTTTGGGCTATCCTCAACTTTTCCCTAATCATATTAACTTTCTCAAGAGCCTCCATAACCAGATTTGGCTCCAACAAAGCCACCTCTCCAACCTCAAACTAACCCACCGGTGATCTATAATGTCTCTCATAAAGAGCCTCAAATGGAGCCATACCGATGCCAGAGTGATAGCTATTGTTTTAAGCGAACTAAATCAATGGAAGATGGTCGTCCCAACTACCTTTAAGCTCCAAGACAAAAGCCCTAAGCATATCCTCAAGTGTTTGAATTGTCCTTTCATCTTGGCCATCTGTTTGAGGATGGAAGGCCGTACTAAGGTGAACTTTGGTACCAAGACCTCTTTGAAAAGATCTCCAAAAGTGTGAAGTAAATTGTGCACCACGATCCGATATGTTGGATAAAGGAACCCCATATAACCTCAATATCTCATGGATGTAGAACCTTGCATACTCTTCACCCCCATATATAGTCTTGACCGATAGAAATTGAGCCGATTTCGTCATCCTATCAACCACCACCCATATGGAATCAAAACCTTTCCTAGTCTTGGGCAACCCAACCACAACATCTATATTAACTACCTCCCACTTCCAAGTAGGAATCACTATGTCTTGGGTTAGGACACCCGGCCTTTGATGTTCGGCTTTGACTTGTTGGCAACTATGGCAACCAAAAACAAATTTGGCAATGTTCCTCATCATGCCTCCCCACTAATACATATCCCTCAAGTCTCTATACATTTTGGTGGAACTGAGATGGATAGAGTAAGAGGAATTCTGGCCCTCATCAAGAATTCTCTCCCTCAAACCATGAACGCATGGCACACACAACCTACCTTGATATCTAAGGGCACCGTTTTCCCCTTGGGAGAAAACTTCTACTTTTCCCTATTTCACTAAGGCCTTCAATTCAAGCAAGGAGGAGTCTAGATCTTATTTTGCTATCACCTCATCGACCAAAGAAGATTTAGAACCATCAACCACAACAACACCATTACCCATATCTTCCAACCTCACCCCCAATCTAGCTAACCTATGCACCTCCCTAGCCATCTCCCTTTTACCACCATCCACATGAGCTAGGTTACCCATGGACACCTGACTCAAAGCATTCGCCACAATATTTGCCTTACCCAGATGGTAATGCACATTCATGTCATAGTCCTTATGGAGTTCTAGCCACCTTCTTTGTCTCAAGTTAAGGTCTTTTTGTGTGAGGACATATTGAAGACTCTTACGATCAGTGAATACATCAACATGCACCCTATTAAAATAATGTCGCCAAATCTATAATGCAAACACCATGATGGCTAATTCAAGATCATGGGTAGGCTAGTTATTTTCATGCACCTTAATTGTCTAGAAGCATATGCTATGACCTTACCACTTTGCATTAGCATACAACCCAAACTAACTCTAGATGCATCACAATACACAACAATACCCTCAAGCCCATCCTGTAGTGACAATATAGGAGCGGACACAAGTCAATCTTTCAATGTTTGGAAACTTTTCTCACAGTCATTGGTCCACACAAACTTCACCTTCATTTGAGTCAAATTTTTCATAGGAGAAGCAATGGAGGAAAACCCATTCACAAACCTTCTATAGTAACACACAAGGCTCAAGAAAGCCCTAATGTCAAACAAGGTCAATGGTCTAGGCTAATTTCTAATCACATCGGTCTTCTTAGGATCCACTTTAATGCCATCCCCCGGCACCACATAACCCAAGAATGCAACCTCCTTCAACCAAAATTCACACTTGTCATATTTAGCATGCAACCTCTCCTCCCTCAATCTTTGCAACACAACCCTCAAATGGCCCATATTCTCTTCCCTACTATGTGAATAGATCAAGATATCATCAATGAAAACACAATAGAGGAATCAAGGTAGGGCTTGAAGATCCTATTCTAATAGTCCATGAAGATGGCCGGTGCATTAGTCAATCAAAAGGACATCACCACAAATTCATAGTGCCCATATCTAGTCCAGAAGGCCTTCTTAGGCATATCACACTCCCTCACCCTCACTTGATGGTACCCAGATCAAAGATCAATCTTAGAGAAAAAGCTATCCACTTGCAATTGGTCTAACAAGTCATCAATTCTTGGAAGAGGATATCTATTCTTTATAGTGGCCCTATTGAGTTTCCGGAAGTCAATGCACATCCTAAGTGACCCATATTTCTTCTTTATAAACAACACCGGTACACCCCAAAGGGGATTAACTAGGTCTAATAAATCCCTTTTCCAACAAATCTTTCAATTGCTCTTTTAACTTCTTCAACTCCACCGAGGCCATACCATAAAGGGGAATGGAGATAGGTTGAGTGTCGGAAGGAGGTCTATGCCAAAATCTATCTCCATTTCGGGAGGGACACTGGGGAGGTCATTAGGGAAGACATCAAGAAACTCATTTACAATTAGAACTGACTCAATGGAAGGGACTTTGGACTCCACATCTTTGACCCTCACAAGATCATACAAACACCCCTTGGAAATCAACCTATAAGCTTTAATGCATGAGATGAACCTACCCCTTACTACTATATCATGACTTACCCATTCAAGGACGGGTTTATTTGGAAGTTGAAAATTGACCCTAAGGGTTCCACAAACAATCGACGCATAGTAAGCATGCAACCAATCCATTTCAAGAATAATATCAAAATCAACCATATTTAATTCAACAAGATCACAATCTAAGATTTTATGCAAGATGCAAATCAGACAATTTCTATACACCCTCCTAGCAACAATAGATGCACCAATAGGAGTAGACATATCATATGAATCATGCAACAACTCTGACTCAACAAGGATCTTTTTAGCAACAACTAAGGAAAGGGTGGCACCAGAATCAATCAAAGCATATACATCAAGATAAAAAATTTTCAACATACTGGTAATAATATCGGGGACCTCACCAACCCCTTGCCTCCCATGTAGAGCATAGAATTGATTGTGCCTTGGGGCACCACCTTAAGGATCACCTCTACCCAATGTGACCGCACCTGCCCCTCGAACTTTGCCACAATTTCTTGGACAATCTACCTCTTGTGATCAAGTTCCCCGCAACCAAAGAATGCATTAGAATCTTTCAAACCTGTACCTCTATGATTCCTTCCACAACTGGGACACATATCAATAGGAGCAACACTACCAACACTTTGTGTCCTAGTGAAGTCATTGGCAAACTCCGTATTAGTAGCTTGAGAGGGCCCTTGGCCTTGATGAAATCTAGCACCCCTTTGGAAACTTGCTCTCAAAATGGGCCCTCTTGGCTTCATGGCCCCTCCTGTTTCTCAGATTTTCTTCCTCCATTTGCTCGACATATGTCATCAACCAAGACAAGTCCATGTCTAATAAGCATGGCGGACCGACATTCTACACCAAGTTAGAGACCCCCATAACAAATTTATTCATGCTTGACCTAGGATCGGCCACCATGTGAGGAGCATACTTTGAAAGTTGATTAAATTTGAGGGCATACTCTCACGCTCATAGCACGATGATTCAAGTTCATAAACTCAACCAATTTTGCCTCCCTATGTTCAAGAGGGAAAAGCCGATTAAGGAAGGCCAATTTGAACTCCTCCCAAAGTACCGCATTACCAACCCCCTTCTCACCCTTCCATTGTTCATATCGAATTTGGGCTACCCCCTTGAGTTGGTATGCCTCCAACTCTTCCTTTTCATTTGGCCCAACACCTATGATATTCAAGATTTTGTAGACTTCATTAATAAACTCTTGTGGATCTTCATCCACCTTTGACCCATGCAAAATCGGGGGATTCATCCTCATGAAATCCCTTACCCTAGCTCTCGGGGTAGTAACATGATGGGCTTAGGCCCCTTGTTAGACTTGGTTGGCCACCGCTTGGGAAAGCATAACGAGGGCATCTCGGAGCTCACCATTGGTGGGTTGCTCTTCAGGAGTTTGGGCTCGTCTTTCTCTAGTATTTGACATGATCTAGCCTAGTAAAGAACAATCATTAGCGGGAGAAAACATATCACGACTCTATAGTATGACTCACAATATAAAGAGGGGAAACGTTTCCTAAAATGCCTCATAGCCTCCTACTCATAGTCATGGCGCGCTTCACAACTATGAATAGGAATCTTATCGATGCGGTGTGTTGGACTCCGAGGATCTAACAACCTAGTGCTCAGATACCAAATTTGTCACGACCCAAGCCCAGGGCTTAGACGTGACTAGCAAATCGGGAACTCGAAGGAACCCCAAACAAGCCTCTTAACTTGTCATTACACATCTTTGGTCATGGAAGCATATACAAGACATGTAGAATAGAATGGGGCATTAGGGTTAAGGGAAAGCTTTGCAAAAACATTGTCATCAAAAGACAAGGAATCATAGCTCATATCATAAATAAATAACTTGTCCAGCGAACAACTCTACATACATAGATAGAGTGGGGACCAAGACAAGGTAAACACCCTCATAGTCAAATAGAACATAAAATAGTGTCTCAATACATAGATAAGAGGAAAACATAAACCAAAGTCCCTGAAATGGAGGACTCACCAATAAGCTTGGAATAACGCCGTCTAACCACGTGGAGGAGGAAGATGATCAACTTAGGCACTTGTTCCTACATGGTGATATTATGTAGGCAAGAGTATGCATTAGTACGTTTGAATGTACTAAGTATTTAGGGTGTAATTCAACAATTGATAGACACCATACTAAAAATAAATACATTAAACAATATGCATAGTATAACAATATGGCATGCAAGATCAGTGCATAAGTAAAACATGCTTAAGTAACCCATGTTCATGTAAGCTGTCATTAGTGAAGAATAGACCAACTAGATTTCCAAAGTATAAACCCCTTGGTCAGTTGATGATGATCTCACCCCATCACCCTGTTAGTGTGGTACAAACCCCTCACATTGTTGATAATAATCACACCTTATCACCCTGGTGACGAAGTACAAACCCCTCAGATGGTTTGATGAGTACAAACCCCCACCTTGGTTGATGAGTACAAACCCCCACCTCAGTTGATGATGATCTCACCCCATCACCCTGGTGGTGTGGTACAAACCGCTCACATGGTTGATGGGTACAAACCCCCACCTTGGTTGTCCGAGCTCTTAGTCCCCCAGATTGGGCATTGTCTAATGCAACACTTTATATATAATATATCATGCACATAAACTCATTTCATCATTAAAACATCATTCATATCATATCTCATGCTTTGGACCTTCAATTCCACAAGAAACCCTACTCGTATATTTTATCAAACACTTGGGGTGTCTATAATAGGGGTAAAACACCATGCAATTTAGAGATGAAATCATGAACAAAAATCTATAGTAAAACCACCAATTAACACCTTGCAACACCTCCAAGACATTCACATCAAAACCCCTCATCAAATACAATACTAGATCCAAGATTTAGATCTCAAAACATGCTAAAACAACCATACTTTCATAAACTAAAATCACTGTACAGTAAATTTCTCAATATACAAGACCCATATGTAAAATTAAATTCAAATCATGCAACAGTAGTAAAAGGAGGCTTAGGCACCGTGGGTGAAAGGACCCAATGGTTCAACACCACATACCTTAGCTTTGGAGAAGTTCTTGGTGAAGGTTGACAATGAAAACTTGAAGCTTGAAGAGAATCTTTAGCTTTATATATGGGTTTTGGGTCTTGAATTTTGGAGTTAAATAATGGCTATGTGTTTTGGGAAGTAATGGGAAATGTTTAGGATGATATAAGGGTGAAATTTGACTATGTACAGGTAAAAACACATTTGGAAAACTTAGAGTAGGGACTAAAGATCTTACTCATGAGACTTATAGGCATAACTGACCTACTAGTCAAATCAAAAGACACTTCCGTAACTTCAAACATCAAAAAGGGACATTCAATGCCTCATCTATCACCAACGACAATCCTATAAATAAACAACTTTGGTTCAACACCCTCAATTCTCACAAGTTGGTAAATGCAACCTCTTAGAACTAATTGTACCTTAAGACATGAAATGGACCTACCTCCCTTTGTACTACTTGACCACCTCCTACTCAAAGACGAGCTCATTAGGGAGTCGGGATCTAACTCTACAGGTCCTACCATCCATGAAGACACATAATGGAAGCAACCATTCCATCCCTATTATGACATCAAAATCCACCATGCCAACTCCAACAAACCACAAAGCAAGACTTAATGCAATACAAACCTGGATCACATCTATGAACTTTCTAGCAACAATATACCCAACTAAGAGAATAGACACTAAAGATCCACACAACCACTTGGGCACACAAGAAGCCCTACTAAAAGAATAGAGAAGAAATAGTGATACTCGGATCCATCAAAATAAAAAAACCTTGTACTTACCTTCCTTCGCCTTCCTCCTTGATGCGGCATGATCAACTAAAAGAGCAAAGAACATTCGTTAGAGGGGAAAAACTTATCTTGCTTCTAAATCACGACATAGACCATGATGAAGGGAAACATTTCCTAAAATATCTCATAGCCTCCTACTCATAGTTGTGGTGCACAACACAACCATGAATAAGACTCTAGTTGATGCGGTATATTAGACTCTAAGGATCTATCAACCTAGTGCTCTAATACCATCTTTGTCATGACCCAATCCTAGGGCCTAGACATGACCGGCGAATGGGGAACTCAAAGGAATCCCAAACAAGCCTCATAACATATTCATTACATATCCTTGGTAGCAAAAATTATTAAATGACATTTGAAGAATGGAAATGATGGCAAAAAGGACTAAGGGAGATCTTGTCATAATATAGAGTCAAGAGATAATAGAATCAACTCATAGCATAAATACATAACTTTGTCCTACAACACATATACTACATAGAAAATGGCGGGGGCCAAGACATACAACCAGGCTTCCCCTCATAGTCATAAGTATATGATGAAGTAAAGAGAATCTTAATACATAGTATGAGAGAATAGTCCTTGTCCCCGGAATGGAGGAATCGCCAAAGGCTAATTTGAATAATTTGTCTAGCCACAAGAAGCATCAATATGAGATCCAGTCCCTACATAGTGATATCATGTAGGCAAGAGTATACGTTAGTACATTTGAATGTACCAAGTATGTGGGATGCAATGCAACAAGAAATCGACATGGTGATCAAAATGCATATCAATAAACAATGGGCATATTAAAGAAAGATGACATGTATGAATAATGCATAAGTAAAACATGCTTAAATAACTCGTGATCACATAAAGTATCATATGTGAAGAATAGAGCAAGCTAGATTTCAAAGGTATAAGCCCCTTGAGGTTAGTGATGATACCGCCTCATCACTTAGGTGGTGTAGTAATAATCCTCACTCGGTTGGTGATAATAATGCCCTCTCACCTAGGTGGAGAAGTATTAACCCTTCTATCGATTGATGAGTATAAACCCCCAACTCAGTTAGTGATGATGCTTCCCCATCACTAGGTGGAGAAGTACTAACCCTTCCCATGGTTAATGGGTATAAACCCCCATCTCGGTTATCTAGGTTCTTAGACCCCCCAGATTAGGCATGGTCTAATGCAAAACTTTATATAGAACTTATCATGAATATAAGCTCATTTCATCATCATAACATCAATCATATCATACCTCATGCTTTGGACCTTCAACTCCTCAAGAAACCATATCCATACATTTTATCAAACATCTTGGGGGTGTGTAATAGGGTTAAATACCATGCAATTTAGAGAAGAAATCATGCAATAAATCTATTGTAAAACCATTAATCAACACTTTACAACATCCCCAAGACATTCACATGAAAACCCCTCATCAAATCTAACACTAGATCCAAGATCTAGAGCTAAAAGCATGCTAAAAGAACCATACTTTCAAGAACAAAAATCACTGCGTAGTAAATTTCTAAATATTAGTAAAAAGGAGGCTTAGGCACCATGGGTGGAAGGACCTAATGGTTCAACACCACATACCTTAGCTTTTGGAGAAACCTTGAGGAAGGCTTTAATGGGGACTTGAAGCTTGAGCAAAATCCTTGATGAAATCCTTAAGATTGATCTTGAGTTTTGGGACTTGAATTTGGGAATAAATATTTGGCTAAGTGTTTTGGTGAGTACTGGCAAATGTTTAGGATGGTATGAGGGTGAAATAAGGCTAAGTATAGGTAAAAACACATATGGGAACCCTTGAGCCTATGACCCAAAGCCTTAGACCCGAAAACAAAAAATGCACCAAAATGACACTGGGCGACGGATCAACACTGGAAATGTGAAAACTTGAAATTTCATAATTGCTAATCTTCGCTCTTAAATTGGGGTTGAACCTTTCTCCCCCTAATTTAGATCCCCTGAACAAGAATATAAAGTCGAATTTTAGAAATAACAAACAGATTTTGAGATATATTGAAATTAAAATTTCAAGCATTCTGAGGCACATTTTCAGGCATTTTTTGGGGTCATTACAGAGGAGGTCTAGTTTAAGCAAGGCCTTGGCTCGACCTTATTGGAGTTGGAAGTTTTAGTTGGAGAGATGGTAGAGTGGGGGTTATCTCCCAAGGGGGATATGGTGGTTGGTGGTAACAAGTGGAATAGGTGTGATTAAGGTTGACAAATGAATTATGGCTGTGAGTCCTTTTAGAAGGTAGAGGAAGTTGGCAAGATTGCATATGGATGGGATTTTCCTAGGGATATGATTATGGTTTATTCGTTTCTTCATTATTCTAAGTTGAGGAGATGTGTTGGTGGCTCTAGTGCTATAGAACCCTTTCAAATGGTGGAGGTGTGGATGGATGAGTGAAAAAGTTTACTAATATTTATGTGCTGTTCGTCAAGGCCCTTTTTGGTGGAGTCGTCTATTCATATGTGTTTCTCGGGGAGAAGGTATGGGTATGGAGAAGTGACATACATATTTCTTTTATTTTATTCAAGCTTATGATAACACATCTCGTCCTTTTCTATGATTCAAAGACTTGCATTTCAGCCCCTATGCCATTGCACTCATAGTTATGTTGACAAGTTCGTGATGATTTTAACACTTACGTTGAGGTTTGGCAAATGGTATTTTAAAGTGTATTTTTGCATTCTTTTTGGGGCTGATCCTTTTATGATTACTCTTCCCTTGCATGCTTCTTTGACATTCGGGGATGAATGTTCCCAACAGGGAGATATTGAAACGACCCAAAAAGTGCCCGAAAATGTGCCTTGAAAGTGTCTGGAATCATAATTTCCATATATCTAAAAATCTATTTGTTATTTCAAAAATTTGACATCATATTCTTGTTCAGGTACCAAAATTGAGTGGGAAATGGGTCTAACCCAAATTTTAGAGCAACCGTATCGAAATTTGAAAATCACAAAATGCGATTTAGGAGGATCAATTTTAAAAGGACATATTTCTTAGCACACAAAGATCTAGGTGGCCCACGACCTACCAAAATAAAACACTTTCAATTAGCTTTCCAATGCACTTGGTTTCACGTCATTCAGAGTTTGGATGAAGAATTTATGGCCGTTTTGTGGAACTTGTTTGTGTAGAAATGCAAATTCTAGTGAATAATCCACGTCGCCTCCGCGACGCGGAGCAGTGTTAGTTTGGTCCTATTTTTTTATTACAGTCCAAGACTTTCAAGTCTTGGGCCTAAGGGTTCCCATACTTGAAAATACCTATACTTACCCTTATTTCACCCTCATATCATCCTAAACATTCCCAAATACTCACTCAAGCACTTAGACTAATTTTCCTCTCAAAATTCAAGTCTGAAATCCTCATCCAGATTTCAAGGTTCTCCTTCAAGCTTCAAGTCTCCATCTTCGATCTTCACCAAGCTCATCTCCAAAGCTAAGGTATGTAGGTTTTAGCCATTGGGTCCTTCCACCCATGGTGCCCTAATCTCCTTTTACTTAATTTGCATGATTTAAAGTTGATTTTACAAATAGGTTTACTAGTATGAACATGTTTATGAACTAGGCTAAAGCTTTGTAAAGCTTTGACTATTTTGCTATGTTTTGATCTATAAATCTTGGATCTAGTGTAAGATTTGATGAGGGGTTTTGATATATATTGCTTGAGGATGTTGCAAGGTGTTGATCGATGGTTTTACAATAGATTTTCTTGCATAATTTCATCTTTAAATTGCATGGTGTTGTAACCCATCACACACCCGCCAAGTGTTTGATAAAATGTCCGGATATGGTTTCTTGAGGAATTGAAGGTTCAATGCATGTCTTATGAGTTGAATGACTTTATGATGATTAAATGAATGTTTATATGATCTATATTTATGAGAATTATTTATATTATTCTGAGATGACCCTGCCTTGATGAGGGGGCACCACGCCTTAACCACTATGATATAAGGGATGATGTTCATCAACCAAATTGAGGGGTTGATACCTCATTAACCAAATTGAGGGGTTGATACCTCATTAATCAAATTGAGGGATTGATACCTTATTAACCAAATTGAGGGGTTGATACCTCATTAACCAAATTGAGGGGTTGATACCTCATTAACCAAATTGTGGGTTTGATACCTCAATCACCTTAGAGGTGGGTGGTGTATGCTAATAACCAAATTGAGGGGATGATACCTCAATCACCTAGGATGGGAGGTGTTAATCCCATTAGCCAAAGTATGGTCTCTTTCTACTTACATAATATGTTTTATATAAGCATAATTTTACTTCAAGCACCATTCATACATGTCATATCGTCACTATGCTCTCTATCATCTATTTTTGTGCATTTTGATCATGTTGCCAATCTCTTATTGTATTGCATCCTACATAGTTAGTGTATTCACACGTACTAACACATACTCTATACCTTCCACTAATGCTAGTTGGTGAGTCCTCATGTCCAAGGGAAATATCTTTGTTCTATTCTATGTATTGAAGACTATCTTTCCTTTTTGGTATACTTGATTATGAGGGTTTGCCCGGTTGCTTTTCTTGCCCCTACTAAGTTCTATGTTAGAGGTGTTATTAGGCAAATATGTATTATTCTTGAGCTTTGACTCACTTATGTTATTCAAGCTTTTTAAATATGAGTCTCTCTCCCATAGTCCCAATTTCCCCTAACTTATGTTTCTTATGATGAATTATCTTGCTTCCGCAACCAAGGATGTGTGATGATATGCTATGAGGCTTGTTTAGGGTTCCTTCGGTTCTTCATTCGCTGGTCATGTCTAGGCCCTAGGCTTGGATCATGACAAAGATAGTATCAGAGCACTAGGTTGTTAGATCGTCGAAGTCCAACACACCGCGAAGATTAGAATCTTATTCATGGTTGTATCGTGTACCACAACTATGAGTAGGAGGCTTTGAGATGTTTGAGAAAATGTTTCCTTCTTCATTGTCTATGTTGTGCTTTAGAAGTGAGATGGGGTTTCCCCCTCTAACGAATTTTCTTTGCTCTTCTAGTTGATCATGCCGCTTCAAAGAGAAAGGCGTAGGAAGGTAAGATGAAGGTTTTGTTTTTGATAGATCCAAGCTTCACTATTTCTTCTCTATTCTTTTGTTTGCTGGCGGGGCTTCTTGTGTGCCCAAGTTATTGTGTAGACCTTTGGTTTCTATCCTTTTGTTGAGTATACAGTTGCTAGGAGAGGTTTATAGGTATTGATCCGGGTTTATATTGCATTAGTTCTTGCCTTGTGAGACGTTGGATCTGATGTGGTGAATTTTGATGTTATACTTGGGATGAATTAGTTGCCTGCATGTTGTGTGTCCATTGATGGTAGGACCCGTAGAGTTAGAATCAGACTCCCTAAGAACCTATATTTGTGTGGGAGGTTGTCAAGTGGTAGCAAAAGAGGTAGGTCCATTCTTGTCTTAAGGTTAAATTGGTTTCTAAGGTTTGGCCCATGTTCTTGTCGCATAGAGTCTTGTCTTGTGATCTTGGTTGAGCCTAGCTTGATAAGCTAGAGGTCTTGAGGTGGGTTGGCTATTTGCATGACATGCTTTCGATGAGTGTAAGACCCGTAAGGTTGTAATATTATGGATAAGGATGGTCAATCTATTTGGTCAACTACAATGAGTTAGTTACTTCTCTAAGATTGATCTTTGGTTCGGGTTTTTCCCCCAAGTAAGGATGAGGGTAGGTAATATCCCTAAGTGTCTTTTCATACTAGGAGTGAGCATTATTAATATTGGTGGAGTTGTTTGGTTGGCTTATGCACCAGTAGTTTTGTGGGTTCTTGAATAGGGTCTTAAAACCCTATCGTAATATGGTTGTAGTGGTCTCCAGTGATAAGGTATTGATTTCTTTAGAGCTTTTGAATCATTTAGGGGTAGTGTTGCAAGTATCGGAGGATGAAAGATTGTTTGCCAAATATGATAGGTATGCTTTGTGGATAGAAAGAAGTGGTTATAATTCTATAAGGATTATGAAATGAGTGTGCATTAATTTTCCCCGATAAGGCTAATGTTGCGGTCGGTGCTATAGGTAGCCTAGCATATTTTGTTGGTGGTGGCGAGGAGAAGACTAGTGGGGTCCATCGATTGTTTAGATTGGAAGTTAGGTTGAGGGAAGTTGAGAATGGTAGTATAGTATTCTTGGTGGTTCCAATATTCCTTGGTTGAGGAGTTCTAGTTTAAGCAAGACCTTGATTTTGCCTTATTGGTGTTGGAAGTTTTGGGTGGAAAGATGGTAGAGTGGGGGTTATCTCCTAAGGGGGAGACGGTGGTTCGTGGAAACAAGTGGAATATATGTGGTTAAGGTTGACAAATGAGTTATAGTTATGAGTCCTTTTAGAGTGTAGAGGAAGTTGGTAAGGTTACATATGGATGGGATTTGCCTAAGGATATTGATCTATAACCATAATACTTCAATGCCAAAGCTTATCAGTGGAATCAATATCGGTTAAACGCTATGGCTATATAGGTTACTGGAGCTATTATTTTATCGCCACTACCGACTTACACAAAGTTCATAGTTTTGAGTGGGTTGCTTCAGATGCTACAGAACTGTGGGTTGTTCGCGAGCCTACCTTCAGAGGATCCGCATCGTCATCTACAAAACGTTATGTTTGTCTATAAGAGTGTGATGGGAACACAAAATATGTCTATGGATGCTATGGGATTTCGTGTCTTCTCATTATCTCTGACAGGCAATGCAACCTATGGCTATCCAAGCTCTTGTAGAGTTCAATCACCAGTTGGGCTGAGTTGGCAAAGGTCTTTTTTTAAAGGTACTTCTCGAGATTGAAGAAGCTCAAGTTGAAAGATCAAATCAACGACTTTGAGAAACTTCCTATTGACTCGATTATTATTACATGGGAGCAGTTCTCACAAAGTGCTAGAGGGGTGTCCTTGACCACTAGATTATTCATGATGCCTTGGTGCGATCCTCTACCATGGACAAGAATAGCCTAGCATGTGCTGATACCATCATGGGGGGCATGTTCTTAGATCAACCATTTGCAAGGATTTAGGAGAAGATGGAAAAAGTGGTCAAGATGAACCATGCATGGGGGTAAAGAGATAGGTCATTTATCAAATGTTTATGCGCTGTCAGCGTTAGTTCAGAGAAAGCTAAAATAAATAAGAAGATAATGCTAGAGCTTGCCTGGATCCATATAGGCATAGAGGTGATGATGAAGAGGAATTAGGAATGAGTTAATGTAGTTGTTCATCAGCCTTCGCGAGCACCCATGTATGAGGATCCCCACTATAAGGAGGACATTTGCTTCATTTCTGATTAGATGAGAGAGTTTTCGGATCGATGCCCAAGGGTCCAATTAGGACAATTGGCTCCAAGGTTAAGAAAACCAAGGTCAAAACAATAGTAGAGATGGCACTTTCAGAGATAATCATGGAGGTTACTACAACTGGAATTGGGGCCAAGATAGAGATGCAGATTAAGGTCGCAGAGATGGCTATAGGATGGTCTTTATGTGCCACCACATAATTGTGATATCGGTGCTAGTAGTTCCAGACTTGAGGAGATGTTTGATCCCCTATTGAAGAAAGTTGAGACACAGGATGAGACCTTGAAGGGGATGCAATCTAACATCTGCAGGATAAATCGACAAAATTGAGTCTCATTCTGTTGCTATTAAACAACTTGAGCAATAGTTTGGTCAAGTGTCAACTCAACTCAACCAGCATCAGAAAGGACACTGCCTAGCAACACAGTTCAGAACCCAAAAATGAGGGTAGCGTATGGCGATTACTACTCGTGATGGTGATGTATTGTTAAAATACAACACATTTAGTGCCTAAAACAAGGGATTTTCCAAGTTCTTAATGTGAGTTTTTATGATTTTTATGTTGTTATTGTAGAAAAGATAGGTTGACATGATTTTGGGAGAAAATTACAGATTTTACTGAAGTGTAGGATATACGAGCCATCCTTCGAGTCGTAGCCCAAGCTACGAGTCATAAGGTGCTCACATAGAAAGTAAGAATGAGAAAAATCAGGAATCTGCTAAGTGGAGGTGAGCTCTATGAGGCTACTCTACGAGTTGTATGCCTCACTACGACTCATATAGGCGAGATCGTAGAAAGAAACAGTGAGCTAAAAGTTTGGACCAAAAACAGAAGGCCTATACTATGAGAGGAGATATAAGTCGTAGCCCAAACAACGACTCGTAATAGTAGGTCATGACAGTCAAGTCCAAAATGCCAAGTGTTGACTAAGAGACCCCGATTACGACTCATAGGTCACCTTATGAGTCGTACGTGTGTGACGTATCTATTGTCATCTATCTTTTCTATTTAATTTTTAGGGTGAAATTATAAATAGTATAAAAACCTAATGATAGGGTTTTAGAAGAGAGACTGGAGACTTGAATATTTTGGAGATTCTACTTTGAATATTCTCTCTAGAGTATTTCTAGGGTTTAGTGTAGATTTCAATTTTTAATTTGAAGACCCGCTTTGGGGATTTGGAAAATCATATTGTACTCATCTTCCATTTATCAAAGCTTGTGGTTTCTAACTTGAAGGTGTTTTTGTTCTTCATTGTTTTGGGTAAAATCCCAACTATGTCTTTTACATTCATTGTTGTTGGTTTTGCCTTAGCCATGAGTAGCTAAGCACCCACAACTTGTGCTTGTGGGAACCATGAATAGTGACTTGAAATAACCTAGACTTTGTGCATTTCTTTGATTGGGGTTTTGCATGTATTGTTTATTTCTCTTTATTTTGATTGTTGGTTGGTGGTAGGCAACGTCGAACTTCGTCTACTATCACGATCCTGACTACGGTAGTGACCAATAGAAAAAGGGAAGTAAGTGATAGGATTTGATTGAGTGTTCTCCTCTAATCAACCAAGCCTGACCAAGGGGAGGTTGACTGGGACAATGGGTAACAGTTAGTTGCCACACCATGGTTGCCGACCAAGTGCCATGGTGAAATTTGACCTTCACCTTCACAAGATGGATGGAAGAACCTAAGTTACCATCTTGCATGCGAATTCTCAATTAGGGTTATGTTTCTAAGATAATTGAGTCAACGAATCATGGGAAATACAATTCACAAGTTGTCCCTCAATTTGATTGTTCTTCCCGTATAACTAGTGTTGTGTTTATTTTTATTTTGTTCTTAAATCACAAACCCCCCCATCTTAGAGACTTTAGTAATCGTTGTTTGAAATGATTGATAGTGGACGTCTATAGTCAAGTCTCGTATTCCTTGTGGATTCGACCCTAACCTCCAGCTAGGTTTATTGCTGACTGCAACCACATTGTTATTGGACCGTGAACATCAGGTGGCAATGGTACCATTGATCCTCCTATGCGGTAGATGATGATGATATTAAAGTGGAGACATTTGAGGTCAAGGATTCTGATACCAGAGATGATCGTGCCAAGGATGAGGCGAGTAATGCTACAGGTGTGCCACAGAAACTAAAGCCCATTCGTAGACCTCCTCCTCCCCTTCCTTCAAAGAATAAAAAAGGAGGAGGAGGGAAAGTTCAAACACTTTCTCTCTATGCTAAAACAACTCTCCATCAACATCCTTTTCATTGAGGTATTGGAGAAGATGCTAGGGTATGCGAAGTTTATGGAGGACCTGGTTACAAAGAAGTGCACTGTGAGTCATGAGCTATCCTAAGAGCTTCACATCGGAGTGTAATCTCCATATATCCTTGGTGTAAAAGTGAGAAGATACCAAAGCTTTCACTATACCCTACACAATTAGAGATTTGGAGTTCGCAAAGGGACTGTATGATCTTGGTGCCAGTATAAATCGAATGTCCCTTTAGTCTTCAAGAAGCTAGGACTGGGAGCCCCTACTTGGACGAGCATGCGGTTGTTGATGACTGACTGCATGGTAAAGAAGACTGTGGGGATTCTCTATGACGTACTCATAAAAGTTGAGAAATTCTTATTCCCTGTAGACTTTGTGATCCTAGATTGCTAAGTAGACTTCGAAGTCCTAATCATCTTGGGGAGGACCTTCCTAGCCACTGGTTGAGTATTAGTGGATATGGAAGTTGGCCAACTCAAGTTTAGATTGATTGGAAAAGAAGTTGTCTTCAATATCTGTTAGTTAATGAAGAGGCCAGACGACCTGAAGAAGGATGTTTGGGCACTTGGTAAAGTCTAAGTAACCAAGTGTTCCAAGTTGTGGTGTGAGAAACAATCAGGTGCTACTTGGGAGGAAACCCAAGATGTTTGATGTAATAGTTGTAGTTGTATTTGGTTTTTAGATTTAGAACTTGTAGGTAGTTTAATATTTCGCATTTTGGTTGTAATTTTAGACATTGGACTACTTGCATATAAGGTAATAGTGCGTTCAATGAAGAATGTGCAGGTACATGATTGAGTCAGCCACCCTTGGCTGAAGAGACATCAAGAAGTGCTTCTACAACTGGTTATATGGGTTATATGTAAATCTACACCACATACACTATCTTATAGAATACTTCCAGTGAGCAAAACGTTATGCACTCCAGTTCATGAGCCAACTTTACGGTTCATAGATAAAACTACGGGTCGTGAATGAGGCTCGTGGACCCAGGTATGTTTTCTGATTAATTGACTAACTGTTGAGGTTTATACATCCAACTCTACAAGTCGTGTCCCATTCTATTTTATTTAGTTGACTAGTTCGTGAAACCTAGTCCCCCAAATTAGGGTTCGAACATTCCACAAAACCATCATTTACGATATGTAAAATCTTCCACAGCCCGTAATTGAGGTTTCGTGGAATCCAGGCCCATTTATTTTGGCCAACCCGGTCAAACTATAAATGGATAGGGTCAAATTAATTTGACCCCATTTTTTCCCCAAAATTACATACAAAACCTAATGAACCTTTCCCTTGTCCTCTATTCACTAACGATCGGCCACCCATCTTTTTTTGGCCAACTTTTTAGCAATGCCTAGGGTTTTCCTCTCTGGTTCCTCCTTCAATTGTACATCATCTTCGCTCAATTTAGTAAGTTCTTGTATTTAAATGATTTTATTTACCAACATTGATGTGATTTCAGTTACATTATTTGATGGGTATGGTAGCCCTATGGGTGTTAGAATGAATCCATCTTTATTTTTGTTTAATTTGAACATGATTAATGTGTTACCAATAATTGCATAGGATAAAAATTGGAAATTGGTGTGTATAGCCTTGTCTTTGTAGTTGAATTATGTGTTTGAAATCCATGTAGTCACATACTGGTTGAGTTGAATGGCAATATGCATGAAAATTTGATGTGTATTGACATGTGTCTATAATCCGATGCTAATTCATTCAAACAGGGTCAGTTGATTTGGGAACACATGTGAGATAATATTCGATGGGATGTATCATATGATTTGAATGTGGGGTTTAGGTGTTTGATATAAGTCATGTGGAGATGTGTGTGCATCGCTTCAATGCTGAAAATTATCGTTGAAAATGTAATACGGGGTCCGTGTCGATAGGCTTAGAAACACAGATCATTGGGTTTTCCAATTCAAGAGGGTCTTTTATGGCCCATGAAAATTTCCATGAGATATAATTGTAACACCCCACACCTTACAATACTAGTACAATGCAAATGAAACATGACATTGTTTGGTCAAATTAGTGCTAATTTTTAAAAGTTCTTGAATCTCGTGCTAATGGGCTATATATGCGTCTAACACTTAAAAGGGTCGAGTGTATACATGTTTTGTGTTGAATTAAGGAGATTACGGACTTAAATGAAGTGAGAGAATTGAGGTGCTTGTAGGACTTAACAAGCTAGCAGGTGAGTCACCTACTTCCTTAGCTTAAATTTTCTAGCTAAACGGAGAAGAGGCTCGACTCCGAATTTGTCCAAACTCGATTATGAATAAAGTCCGTGTTAAGGGTGTAACTTTGGCTCATGCTTTAGTATCATAAATGGACTATATTTTCAGCCAAAGAAGGATATTAAAAAGGGCCCAAAGACATCACAACATACCTAACAAATTGAGCCCAAAATAAGTGAAAGGAATGTTGGAAAATAGGCAGCCCAAGCCCATCAACTTGGAGACCCATTTAGGACAAAGTGTGAGGGACAAGTTGGTGGATAACCATCTTGATAATGTTTCATATAAGGTGGTCAAAAAGTCAAGAGAAGGTCGGCCAAAGACCCCTTTATAAAGGGCTCCAAAGCAGCTCCTCCATTCATTTCTCAACTTGAACACAAAAAAATTAGATTGCTCTCTATTTCCTCTCAACTTTTCTTAACATTGTAAAGCAGCTAAAAGGGACTTCTAGGGTTCTTAGATAATCCCTAAACCTTGAAGTAAGGGGTAACTAAGTTTACACATGTGTTTAGTATGGTTTTCTTATAAAAAACAAGAAGTATATGCTAGTATGTTGTGCTGGAAATTTGAGACAACTTGTGTTGAGAAAGTTGCTGCATACTCGTCTTTTGTTTTGATGATATTTCTATGGTTCATGGGCTGTATTATAAAGAGAATTTGATGTTTTTATCATGGTTTGAGTTATATATATTATCCTAAAGTTGCTGCCCTGATTTTGGTTTCATTTAGCAAGCGCGTTTTTTTGTGTTACCTTAAGTGTCATGTTGATTGGAACTTGTGGGTTGATGGATGTAAGGCTATTGCCTCACGTCCTTAATGACTGATTCATTACTGTTTTGGGACTGGTTCAAGGCTGTTTTTATGTGTAAATGTTGCTGTAACAATTTGGTTGGATTTGGAATAGGTTTGGAGTTGTCGACATCGAAATGTAGCGAAGGAAGGTAACATTATGCTGTCCACTTTTAAGTTGTGTAGAATTGCTATGTGTTATGCTCTGTGGGCTATTGTAAGACTGTTATGGCACTAAAACAAGCTATACATGATGTGTATCTGAGAATATGTACTAGAAAATACGATTAGAGGTGAAATGGTTGAAAGAATACGCTAGGGTTTATAATTGTCCACTTGCTATCCGTATGTTGTTTTTCTATGAGATTGGGATTCCAAAGTGTATCTATGGCTGCTAATACTAGTTTTATTATCTACTATATTGTATACAAGTATTTGAAGGAAGGGAAGGTTATTTTGAGATAGTAACAAGGTCATACAACGAGGTATGTAAGCCTACTTGACTTCGTATTATTTGGCATGACACATATATCTTTCCTAGGCACATAAAGGTATCTACCAACTCTGACACAATTATTAACCGTGTCTATACTCTTGCATATGTTCATATTATCCCACACATAGTCACCTTCAAATATGTATACATACGTGGATACCAAGTCACATGAGTCCTTATTGCTAAATAAAGTTCACGA
>JAABOM020118597.1:0-22911 GCA_011800125.2 Solanum clarkiae | reverse complement strand
AGTAAAAGTGAAGTCATGTCTCGTACTTTAGACACCGTGGCCCCAACGGCCTAGTCATATGCATTTCCTTTTAGCTTATTATCACTGTTTATCTACTTTAAGGCATGCTAAAGGTAGAAACCCCTCAAAATATGTATAGTAAGCGCATAGTTACAGGTTGGTTCTCCTGGGCCTTATCGGCAATGGGTGCCAGTCCGACCTACAGGACTTGGGGCGTGACACTCATTGACCAACTTGACTCAAAAGGCTACAACATTCTAGTGGTCGGATGATTGTGAGTTGATCTTCCAAAAGCTCAATGATTTGTTGACTTCTGTACAGCCGAGGAGGGAGTTTATTTAATAGTATATGATGATGTTTCAAGCGTGGGTTTGGGTGGTGTAATGATGCAAAAGAGGAGAGTGATAGCCTATGCTTCTGGATAGCTGAAGGTGTATGGGAAGAACTACCCTACCCGTGACTTAGAGTTGATATGATTTTAATGGAGGAAATCTGATTTGGAGGACAATAATTTAGAAACCTAGCTTGGCCCTCTTACTTGACAACTTAGGGATGCTTCTGAGTGTTTGGGGACTTAGAGTATTTTTTGAATGGGGTGCAATGGGGTGAATTAGGGTTGTAAGTGCATATAAGGGGTTTTTGGTGGTAAAAATGACATAGTATAAGCATTAGGTAATAGGAAAGGCTGAATTTTTCCCCTTTAAAATTCTTCTAGACCATACCACGAGACCTTGTTTATAGATCATCATATGACTTATGGGTCGTAGGTAAGGGCCTCAACTGATGTCATTTATGACTCTCAGAAACTTTTCTCTGATTCACATTCTATGACAAGACTTTCCACTCGTAAGTCACTTTATGGGAATTTTGATAAATCGTATACCCAACTTCAGAATTCATCATTTTCACCAAGTCTGACCTTCTACCCATGACAACCATTACGGCCCACGGAACCACTTACCACCTGTAAGACCCCTCGTAAAAATTGGCACTCAAAAAATTTTCAAAACTCATTTCTTACGATTTTCATATTTCTCATAGGTAAGCCTCATAATATCTCCCTCTGGAAACATTCATCACTGAATGTTGCTAAGGAAAGCTCTAAAGAACGGAATAAATGCATCATATGGCAAATGCAAAATATGCACCATGAAAATCTTTAATTTATGATTCAAACAACATTTACAACGCAACCTTAGAATTACATAACCATGAATAAATGACATGAAAAATGATATGCAAGGTAACGAAGTTCTTAATTGGAATAAGTCATAGTAGCTCAAGCTTGATTCGAATGGAAGAGATAGGGGTATCACTTTTTCATATCCGCTTCGGCTTCCAAAATAGCCTTTTCAACTTGTTTGTTTCTTCAAAGGACCTTGACAGAGGGTACATCTTTGTTCCTCAACAGCTGACTTGCCTATCTAATATTTCCATTGGGACTTCCTCATAAGTCAAGTTCTTTCCTATATTCAAAACTTCCAAGGGCACAATGGAATTAAGATCTCCAACACACTTCATTAACATGGAGACATAGAATATTGAATGAACTATACTCATTTCCATACACAACTCTAGATCAGATGAAACTTTACCATCATATCTTAAAATCTGGTAAGGTTCTACATACCTAGGGCTTAATTTTGCCCTTCTTGTCATAATGTGCCACACCATTCATCATCAAAACTTTTAAATGTACCCAATAGTCAACTGCCAATTCAAGGTCTGACCTCCTAGTATCGTCATAGGACATTTGTTGACTTGGAGTCGCTTTCAATCTCTCTCTTTAACATTCTCACTTTCTCTAGAGCTTGCACAACCAAGTTCGGACCCAACAAAGCCATCTCCCCTACTTCAGACTAACCAACCAAGGATTTATAACAACTTTCATATGGAGCTTCAAAAGGGAGCTATTCTAATACTATAGTTGTAGGTATTGTTATAAGCAAACTCTATAAGTAGAAGATGCTCATACCAACTACCCTTAAACTCGAAAGCACAAGCTCTAAGAATATCTTCAAGAGTGTGGATGGTCCTCTTGGCTTGACCATCTGTTTAGGGGTGGAAAGCAATTCTAAGTTAACTTTAGTACCAAAGCACCTTTGAAAAGTAGTCTAAATGTCTGATGTGAATTGAGCACCATGATCCAAAATAATTGCCAAAGGAACCCCATAAGGGCTTACCAACTTATTAATATACAACTTTGTGCAGTCTTTGGCACCATAAGTTATTTTAATCGGTAGGAACCGCACTGACATTGTCATTCTATCAATAATAACCCAAATAAAAATCAAAATGCCTCCTAGTTTTTGGCAAACCAATTACAAAATCCATACTGATCTCTTCCCAATTCAATGTAGGTTGAAACAACCCCAAAAAGTGCCCAAACATATGACTCGGAAGTGTCCTAATCCATAATTTCTATATATCTCAAAATCCATGTATGATATCAAAAATCAAACTTCATATTCATGATCAGTGGGGAAAATTTAGTGATCAATGGGTGTAACCCCAATTTTAGAGCAATCATATTAAAATTCAAAAATCTAAAGTTGCAACTTCCAGAGATGTTTTCATGCCCCTGGCGCAATGAGCTTTGGGCGCGCCTCTGTGTATTTTCGTGCCAAATGTTTAATCTCTGTCCAAGGCTTTTGGGTCTTGAGCCTAAGTCTTCCCATGCGTAAAAATATCGCTAATTATCCATATTTCACCTTCATATCATACAAGACATTCCCCAATACTCTCTCAATCACTTAGACAAATATTTCACCCAAAATTCAAGTGCCAAATTTTATTACGGATCTTAAGGAATTTAGTCAAACTTCAATTTTTCATCTCAGTCTTCATCGAGGAATTCTTCAAAGTTAACATATGTGGGCTTCAACTATTGGATCCTTTCACCCATGGTGCCCAAGCTTCTTTTTTACATAAATTACATGTTTCTAAGTTAATTTACTTATGGGTCTTACTTACTATGAATTCAACTATAATATATGTTGGGGTTTCATAAAAGTGTGACTGTTTAAGCATGTTTTTCCCCATAAATCTAGTATTTATTTTGAGATTTGATGAAGGGTTTCAATGTATACTGCATGAGGGTATTACCAAGTATCGGTGAGTTGATTTATTTCAAATTTTCTTGCATGATTTCACTCTTGAATTGCATGGTTACTTTCCGTGAAATCAATACATTTATATATTACTTTCATCATCATAAAGTCACTTGTCTCATAGGTCATGCAATCAATCATCAAATACTCAGGAACCCTAATATATATATATCTTATCAAACACTTGGTGGGTGTAATGCTAGTCATGGAATTCCAGAGTGAAATCATGCAAGAAAACTTGCAGTAAATCAACTCACCGATACTTGGTAATATCATATAGAAAAATACATTAAAACCCTTCATCAAATCTCAAAGTGGATCATAGATTCATAGCTCCAAATATGTATCAACAGTCGCACTTTCGTGAAACCCCAACAGAGATCATAGTCAATTGATAATAGAAGATCCATAAGTAAAATCAACTTAGAAACATGAGATTTAGGCAAAAAGTAAGCTTGGGCACCATGGGTAAAAGGACCCAATGGTTGAAACTCACATACCTAAACTTTAGAGAATTTCTTGATGAAGATTGGAATGGAGACTTGAACCTTGAGTGAATTCCTTAAGATCCAGAATGAGTTTTGGCACTTGAATTTTGGGTGAAATATTTGTCTAAGTATTTAAGGGAGTATTGGGAGAATGTATTGTACGATATGAAGGTGAAACGTGGCTAAGTATAGGTGTTTTTACACATGGGAAGACTTAGGCCCGAGAACCAAAAGCCTTGGACCAGACAACAAAATCTGGGCAAAATTAACACGGAGGCGCGTCGTGCCAGGTGAACGAAAATCGGGTTAAGACCCATTTCTCACTCAATTTTGCCCCTTGATCATGAATATGAAGTCAAATTTTTGATATCACGCATGTATTTTGATATATATAGAAATTACGATTTCAGGCACTTCTGAGGCACATTTTCGGGCACTTTTTGGGGTCATTTCATTAAACAACTTACTTCCCTAAAGGAGGAGGAGGGTTTGCAATAATCAGTGAGTAATATAACTGAACTAACTATCACAAGAGAACATATGAAGAGAAATTAGGTTATTGTGTTCCCCATAATTCACCAACACAATATCACCGGATAACCTGATTCTTTTCTAGTGTCTAACATACAGGACGACACATTATATTAACCAACCCATTTGTTTAAAGGCAAGAGTTGAATTTCACTATGAGTACTTGGTCCATCTCTATATTATACATTATTAACCCTTACCTATTAGTCCAAGTACAACCTCCCTTTGGCCCAATTTGATTGATTAGATGAGAACACATCAATCGAATCCTAATAATTAATCTCTTTTCCTATTCATTACTACCTTGATCCAGTCAATAATACTAGGCGGGTTCTAATGTTGGCCAATATAATAAAACATACAAAATGAATTGAATTAATAAATTCATGTGTATACACCTTCCAAGAATCTTGAATTATCTGATTTTATTTTGTTAGTTCTTCATGGTTCCCACAACCATAGTTGTATATTTACCTACTCATGGTTTGTGTAGATGCACGAATTACGGATTGAGAAAACATAATTGAACACTTACACAGTAAATTAAGAACTTGCAAATCCAACTTCAATAAGAATCACAAGCTTAAAGATGAAATTCAAACACAAGTGTTCTCAAAGACTCTCCAAGATGATCTCATATTTTTCTCTCCTTAATTACTGAGTTCTATGAGTACTAGGCGAAAACTTATGAAAAATAACCTAAAAGAACCTATTTATAACAAGTAAAATACAAGTCCTAAACTAAATAGGAAAACTGGTTGGCAGGCCATACGAAAGGTGTTTACAGGTGTTATTACATCCCACAACCTATAAGTGGAGTCTCATACTCAGCTGCTGAAAATTTGGACTTCAACTCTACGACACCCCTCTATGACCCCTGAAGTGATTTCTGACCCATAAAGGGGGTTTCATTTGATGAAACTTTAGAATGTCCTAATTTCTGATCCTTAGGGAACGAACCATCTTCTACGAATCGTAAAGCCTTCTACTACTCATCTACATATTGGTAGGATAAACTTCAAAAATTATCCCCTCACAGGAATTGTTCACGAAACCACCCTACGGCCCAAAAATGATCTACAACTGTAAAGGGTCTCGTATAATAACAATAATTAGCAACTTCCGCACTTTTTCCCAAAATCAAGCCCAACCAGTAACCGTTCAAAAATAAAAATAAAAATGCATAAAACGAACTAACATCGCATTGAGAACACACAAAATTCAAAGTTTTAGGCATCAAAAGTGTTGTATTTTGGCAACACATTACTACTACTTGGAATCTCGATATTCACTCCTCACGGAAAAAAAAGTGGTCTACTTTGCCAAGGTAAACCAAGCACTTACCCTATGGGAACCTCCCCATATTCGATAAATTCTCATAAACACCTTACAGAAACTCCACCCTTTTCTATTAATCATACTTCAACAACATTATGAGAAAACGACCGTTTCAGTATTCAATTTATATATGTTATACAGGAACTTCACCAATTTTTGGCTTACCATGTAATCCTCGCTATATGGATCTATTAGCTAATTCACAAACCTATGGCAGCAAAACAGTTATAGGACAATGGTTATCTACCATGGTCATCTCGATGTTAGGTCACAATCCCAAAATATCAAGACCCAAGCCTGGGGCCTAGGAGTGACATGGCGAATAAGAATCCGAGAGTACCCGAACAAGCCTCGTAACATATATTCACACATCATCAGTTCGAAAGCATATATATATAAATAGTAAATACATAGTTCTAAGGGACAGGAAAGTAGGACACACGTTATGGGGATGCCATAGAGATAAGGAATTAACATCGATTCACATAGCATATAGCACATAAGAATTAAGGGGCGGGTAAGTATGACTCACTCTATGGGGGCAATATGGGACTTGGGATCTTCCACATTTCCACATCAAAACATAAATACTTATCATAATTCTCATAGTCAATCCATAATACCCATATCTAATAGATAACCATAACCATAACCTCCAAATACAACATATAACATATAGATACGACAAGAATCTACAAGATATTCCACAATGCCTCTAGTCATAAGATAGGACGGGGGCCAATAGATATCCTGGGCTCACCCTCAAAGTAAATAGTAAAATAGAAGCAACATAAGGTAGATAGATAGGGGGCTTGTACTTGGAAGACAAGACTCACCACAACACATTCATAAATCCAATGTAGTCTTCAAAACTGAGGATGAAGCTAGTCACCGATCTCTACATTGGATAGATCATGTAGGCCAAAGTATGTGTTAGTACGTCTGAATATACTAAGTATGTGGGCATGCAATAAATATGAAATCATTAAACTTGTATTCGATGTTAGATGACAAGGGAACATATATAGTTAAAGAATCATATAACAAGTGAATAGTATATCAATATTCCATAAAATGTGTGATGCATGAATGAGAAAATACTTTATAAATTACGAGGATGGGACCATACTCGATATAAGACCAAGTGAGCTATAACTTGGAACTCCCTCATCTTCCCCACAACAGATAAAAAGGTGACCTGCTTAACAAAGGTATATCCATAATCCTTCATTATCTACAATGGAAATAAACATAACTATGTTAGACATATAGTTCAAGACAAAAGAGTTTGAACCCTTGGGGATAGCCCACACTGCCTTTAATCGGGGCTAGGCCACCATCCTATTAGAATATGCATATATATATATATATATATAAAGATTTTCAAACCATTTACTTGCATACTTAGGCTTAAAGGCCAAATAACATTTCATTTCATTCATACTTAGGCTAAATAGCCAAAACGTGCTTCATGTAATACATTCATGCATAGGGATTTCTCCTCTAGAGCAACTTCTTGAGAGATGACTATGGACCCTTGGGGATGGCCCAATCCGCCTCAAACCTTAATTGGTGCTCCATAAACATAGTTGTGTAAACACTCATAATTGCTTAAAGACTCATAATCATAGACATTGATGCGATCAGATTCCTTTCATAACCCTAATCTTATCAAAATAGTATGCACAAATATAATTGGGCTTAACACACTTCATAAAAACCATAGTCAAGTATGCATATGCCATGAATGAGATGAGAAAAGCATGGGAAATATAGAGTCAATCATAAATCAACAATGAATTATGAACTTCAAGTAAATCCATAGGTAAAATTCACATTTAAATCATAATATAGATTACTCATGCTTAAAGCTTTAAAGGGGACATGTCATTCATATCTTCATAACTTCAATGCAATTCATCATATCACGGCTCAAGTCACTTTAAAATCACTCGTAAAACATGGCCTATACATCAATTGAATTTAATAAATAATAATATTGAAAACCCACATTTAAAATAGCTAAAATTCCATGGAATTTATTGTAATAGAGTTTGGATCTTCTTGGTTGAAAAAGAGAAAGAATTAATCCAACATACCTTAGCTAATGGAGAAATTTCAAGAAGAAATTTAATGAAGAAAAGAGTTTTCCTTTGATTCCCAACCTTTGTCTTCACAACATTTCATGAGAGAGTTTTTAGGAGAGTTAATATAATTCTAAGTATAGGAATGAATTTGAATGAGAGAAATAGAGTTTAGGTCTTTGGAGGTCTTAGCATAGCAAAGGAAGTCACAAAAGTCCCTTAGGAGAAGCCACAATTGCAAAGAAACAATTAATGAAGTAGAATAAAATTTCTCGCCAGGGGTCCGATGATAAGGTCTCACAGTCCGTACAAGGACTCAAGGGCCGTGAACCCCCTCTGTGAGACCATACTTAGAAAATTCATAGGAAACTCTACATGGATATGCTTTACACAAATGGGCATAACTTCTTTCTCTGAACTTGAAATGAGGTGAAACCTGATGCCTTGGAAAGCTAATTCAAAGAGCATTGATTTGATTGGTTGTGGATCACCCTATTCATTTTATTCTAGGAGATATGACCATTTAAAGTTGAAACTTCTATCAGTTCTTGTGAAAAGATTAGGCAACGGAGTTCCTTTGAACTTAGCTCGATGCAAGAGGCCCGTGGTGACCCTAAACCATATAAATAAGCTTGAATTGAGGTATTGAAAGTGAACTTAACTTGAGTTTGAAGATTCCATATTTCAAAAAATGCACATCAACACCTACACGAAGGGCTTTACAGCCCATACCAAGGTATTCAGACCATATGCCTCCTCCGTAACACCTCATTTAGAAAAAATATTCAATTTCCAAGTTTCGAGATGGTGATCAAATACTTAGAAAATTTGCTCTCCGGTACATATACAGAATATGTTTCATGAGAGAGTTCGTGTGACATGCCTTGGCTAAAAAATGTGGATTTTCAAGACCAAGGCCATTGTATGGGGTCCATGTGTGGTATGCTTTAGTCTCAAACTTCCACACTAAGGTCGACACTTCCCACTAAAGGGCAAGGGATACTTTAAGGAGACTTCACACGATCTGTATAGCCTCACACTGTCAAGATCCAAGCCTAGGGCCTAGACGTGATCGGCGAATGGGGAACCCGAAGGAACACCAAACAAGTCTCTTAGCATATCATACACACATCCTTGGTCGCGGAAGTAAGACAAACGACTTACGAAACATAAACAATAGAAACTGGGAGTAAGGGAAAGAGAAAAGAGAGTAATACTTTAACCTCATAGATGAGTCAATCCTCAAGCATAATACACAACTTGTCCAACAAACACTTCTACACATACATACTTACTGGGGGCCAAGACAAAGCAACCGGGCTCACCCTCGTAGTCAAAATAGAACATAAAGAAGAGTATCTCAATACATAATAAGAGAAACATAGACTAGAGTCTCCAAAGTGGAGGACTCACCAACTAACTTGAGTAGTACCGAACTAGCGTGAAGGAGGACCATGATCAACTTGGGAACCAATTCCTACATGGTGATATCATGTAGACAAGATTATTCTTTAGAACATTTGAATGTACTAAGTATGTAGGATGTGATGCAACAAGAGATAGGCACCTTAATCAAAATGCATAACAATAGGCAATGGGCACAATATAACAATATGGCATGTATGATCAATGCATAAGTAAAACAAGCTTAAGTAACTCATGCTCATATAGGATATCATATATGTATAGGATATCAAGAAAGATTTCCAAAGTACAAACCCCTTGGTAGGTTGATGATGATATCTGCCATCACTCTGGTGTGTGAGGTAGAAAGCCCTCATCTAGGTTAATGATGATCGCACCCATCACCCTGGTGTGTGAGGTACAAACCCCTCATCTAGGTTAGTGATGATCGCACTACCATCCTAGTGTGTGAGGTACAAGCCCCTCAACCAAGTTAGTTATGATCGCACCCATCATCCTAGTGTGTGAGGTACAAACCCCTCATCTAGGTTAGTGATGATCCCACCCATCACCCTGGTGTGTAAGGTACAAGCCCCTCATCTAGGTTAGTGGAAATCTCATCTACTACCCTGTGATTGAGATATCAACCCCTCAACTAGGTTACCTGGATCGGGCATGGTCTAATGCAACACTTTATATAGAATATGTCAGATACGCAAGCTCTTCTGATCATCATATAGTCATTCATATCATATCTCATGCTTGGACCTTCAATACATCATGAAACCACATCCGGATTTTTTATCAAACACTTAGAGGGTATGTACTACTAGTATAAAACCATGCTATTCAAGAGTAAAATCATGCAAGAAAATCCATTGTAAACCCATCAATCAACACCTTGCAATACCCTCAAGCACTATACATCAAAACTCCTCCTCAAATCTTACAATTGATCAAAGATTTATAGCTCTAAACAAAGCAAAACAGTCACAATTTCACATAGTTATATCATAGTGTGCATTGAATTTCATAATATGCAAGACCCATTTATAAATCAACTTTAAATCATGCAATTTGAGTGAAAGGAGACTTGGGTATCATGGGTGAAAGGAACCCATGAAAGAAAACTACATACCTTAGCTTGGAGATAAGCTTGGTGAAGATTGGAGATGGAGACTTAAAGCTTGAAGAAGAGCCTTGAAGGAAATCCTTAGTTCCGGATGAGGGTTGGAGACTTTAATCTTGAGAGTAATATAAGACTAAGGGTTTTAGTGAATATTGGGAAATGTCTTGGGTGATACGAGGGTGAAATAATGCTAAGTATAGGTCTTTTCTCGTGTGGGAAGGCTCAAGCCCACACTTAAAAGACTTGGACCAAAATTTAAAAACTGGCACCAAAAACAATAGGGGCGCGTTGTGCCAAGATCGTGCATTACATTCTGGATATTGCATTTTTCCATATTCTAATTTTGATACCGTTTCTCTAAAATCGGGGTTAGACCCTTTTCCCCATAATTTTGACCCCCTGAACATGAATATGAAGTTGGAGTTTCGAAATAACACACGAATTTTGAGACATATGGAAATTAAAATTCTAACAATTTTCGAGGCACATTTCGGGAACTTTTTGGGTTGTTTCACGCACAGACCATGAAGTCTTCTATGAAGCATCATCTTTGTCCAGAAATTTCCGAAACTAAGTTTCCAAGTTGCATTAAGGTCATACAACGTCTGGGCCTTACATTATCTTCCCCTTAGGAACATTGGTCCTTGATGTGCTAGTACAAGGCTAAAAAGTCTTGACTTAGAACATAAAACATCAAAACATAAGATACAATGCATATTGAATTTTGAAAATCATGAAACCATAAAAACATATATCAAAATGTATTCAAATCATTCAAAGCATCATAAAAATCATTTTTGTCCACATGAATGAATGTCATGTCATTAAAATCAAGAGTGAAAGAATTAGGACCATTAGGAATAGGAAGAACCTAATGCCATAGGCTTGTGTAGATTAGAAAGGATAGAGGTATCATTGCATCATACTTGATTCCACTTCGCATGTAACACTTTCAACATGTTGATTTCTATAAAGCGCCTTAACTGAAGCCACATCCTTGTTGTGAAGCCGCTTCACTTGCCTATCCAAGATCTCATCTGGAACTTCCTCATCAGATAAGTTTTTTCCCCTAGCTCAAAACCTTTTAAAGGCACAAATGTAGGATAACCAATCAATTTCCTCAACATAAACACATGGAAAACCCGGTGAACAGAATTTATATCTGGATGTGAATCCAATCTGTAGGCCACATTCCCAATCCGCTCAATAATCTTATAATGACCTACATATCGGGGACATAACTTTCCCTTGCATTAAAAATGCAATATACCCTATATTGGTGAGACACTCACATATACCCAATCACAAAGATGAACCTTAAAGATCCCTCTTCCTAACATTCGAATAGGACTGTTGGCGACTTCTGTCCATCTTCAACCTCTCCCTAATCAACTTCACCTTCTCCATAGCTTCCAACATAAAATTTGGGCCAACCAAGGCCATCTCTCCCAACTAAAACCACCTCACCGGAGATCTACATCCTCTACTTTATAAACCTTCAAAAGGTGGCATACATATGCTAGTATGAAAGCTATTATTATAAGTAAACTCAATGAGTGGTAGATGATCACCCCAATTTTCTTTGAATTCTAATACACAAGTCCCCAACATGTCCTCTAAAGTTTGAATTGTCTTCTCAGCTTGTCCATCCATTTGAGGATGAAAGTCAGTACCCAACTTCACCTCAGTACCAAGTCCTCCTTGAAAGGACTTCCAAAAGTGTGAAATAAATTGGGTGCCACAATCTGATATGATAGACCAAGGCACACCATGCAACCTTATCGACTCTTGCATATAATCTTGCATAATCTTCGAAACCAAAGGTAGTCTTGACCAGTAAAAAATGAGCTGACTTAGTCATGCGGTCAACAATAACCCAAATTGAATCAAATCGCTTTCGGTTCCGAGGAAAACAAACCAAAAATTCCATGTTCACCTCTTCACACTTTCAAGTAGGAATTTCAATATCTTGAGTCAAAAAATCAGGTTTTTGGTGTTCTACCTTCACTCCTTGTTAATTAGAACATTCAGATACAAACTTGCTATATCCTTCTTCATACCATGCCACCAATACACTTCCTTTAAATCTCGATACATCTTAGTAGATCCTGAGTGAATAGGTTATTGAGAGTTATGATCTTCACTCATTGTCACCATCCTAAGACCATCCATATTTGGAACACATAACTAATCTTGATACGGAAGAACACTATCACCCCCTTGAGAGAATAACTCTATATTCTTTTCAGAAACTAACTTCTTCAACTCAACGAATGGCAGATCTAGATCTTGCTTAGCCTTAACTTCAACAACCACAAAAGATTCGGCCCCATTCTGAACATGAATACCACTATCATTATTGTCGGCCAACCTAACACCAAATCTAGCCAAATAGTGAACATGTTTTGCCAAATCTTTATTCCTTTCATCAACATGAGCGACACTTTCCATAGATTTCCTACTAAGAGCATCGGCTACAATATTTGCCTTGCCTTGATGATATTGTATATCATGTCATAGTCCTTAAGGAGTTCCAACCATTTGTTTTGACACAAGTCGAGATCCCTTTGAGTGAACACATATTGCAAAATCTTATGGTTAGTAAAAACATCAACATGTACCCTATACAAATAGTGTCTCAAAATCTTCAAGGAATACACCACCGCCACTAACTCAAAATCAAAAGTCGGGTAATTTTGCTCATGCACCTTTAATTGCCTAGACGCATAATCTATCACCTTACAGTGTTGCATGAGTGCACAACCCAACCCAATCCAAGAAGCATCACAATACACCATCAACCCATCTAAGCCATCTAGTAAAGTCAAAATAGGAGCCAATGTAAGCCGATCTTTCAAAGTCTGAAAACTCTTCTCACACTCATCCAATGATACAAGCATGACCTTCTTTTGAGTCAACTTCGTCAATGGAGATGCAGTAGATGAGAAACCTTCAACAAACCTTCTATCATAATAGTGAACCCAAGAAAACTTCGAATATATGATGGAGCAAGCTTGACAAACAATACACATCCTTCATCAACTCCTTTTTGACCTCATCTATAAGATCACCTACAACATTTTCCTTGCCTAGACTGCATTATGAGCCCAAAGTAACTCTCTCTATTCGGTAGGGAAGGATGGAGATAGGAAACCATAAGACACACTTCATGGCACGATATGAATCATTGAAAAGTGTTATATTTCATAAAACACCTTGTAGCCTCCTTCCCATAGGTGTGGCGTACTATACACCCATGAATAACACTCTACTTGATATGACACGTTGGACTCCGAGGACCATTTATAAATCTAGTGCTCTGATACTATCTCTATCATGAACCGAGACCAGGAACTAGGAGTGAAATCACTAATATGAAGCTAAGAGTCCCCAAACAATCCTCATAACGTCCATTCACACATCATCAGTCCAAAGGCGTATATATAAATTGTAAACACATAGTTCTAAGGGACAGAAAAGTAGCTCATGCTATGGGGATATCATAGGGATAAAAGATTAATATGGATTCACATAGCACATAGCACATAAGAACTAAGGGGCAAGTAAGGATGAATCACTCTATGGGGGAAATACAGTCTTAGGATCATCCATATTTCCACATAAAACCATACATACTTATCATAATTCTCATAATCAATCTATAATAGCCATATATAATAAATAACCATAATCATAAGCTCCAAATACAACATATAACATATAGATCTGACAAGAGTCTATAAGATGTACAATAATACATCTAGTCATAAAATGGGATGGGGAATATATCCTAGGTGTCACGACCCAAGCCTAGGGCCTAAACGTGATACGACGAATGGGAAGTCTAAAGACAACCCAAACAAGTCTCTTTGCATACCTTATACACATCCTTGGTTGCAGAGATGAAAATAAATATCAACAAGAGTCAAGAATAAAAAGATAAGAGGGACTAAGGGAAGTCTTTCATAAACATAAACACATTAGAAGAGTCAGGCTGAAAGCCATATACAAACTCAGCATCCAACAACACCTCTACTTTAGAATGGAGCGGGGGCTAAGACACCTCCCAGGCTCACCCTCACGATAACAAGTGTTAAACATAAAAGAAGTCTCAACATAGCATGATTAACATATATATTGTCCTCAGAGTTGAGCATTCACCAAAGCTTTTTTCGAAGTACCGAACCAGCCACATGGAAGAGAATGATCACAAGGAGCTCCAGTCCCTACATGGTAATATCATGTAGGCATAGAGTATGCGTTAGTACGTTTGAATATACTAAGTATGTGGGGTGCAATGCAACAAAGAAATAAGCAAATGTATTCAAAATGCATAATCATAATCAATGGATATATAATCTCAATATGACATGCATGATCAATACTTGTAGTAAAACATGCTTGTAAAATATTAAACTTGCATAATATATCATATATATGTGCAAAGAGACCTTAATTAACATAGCCAAAGAAGATACAACTTGGAATCTGATGCATGACACTCCCCTCGGTATAGGTGACTGGCACGATACCCCGCGGCGATGTGTGTTCTACTTGCCAAGGCAGGCAAAACATGGTAACTTAAACTAGATGGATCCACTAGTATAGCAAGGGTAAAATATATAATCCTATGGTGATAAATAGTTTAGAGATGAAAGATTTTATATAAGGACCCTTTGAGTGAAGCCCCCATCTTAAGCCTTAATTGGTGCTAACACTAATCCCACAGAATGCTTGAAATAATCATAACTTGAATAACTTGTATGAAACATGATAACATGTCATGAGAAGGTCTTTCACATGCTTAACCTCTACTACTGTGCCTAACATGACCATGAGAGTAAATAGTAATCATACATGATCCCTTGCTTTGACATGAATGCCTCATAAGTGATGAAAATCTTGAAATAGAGCTCAACTTGATACTTGTAAAATCAAAAGATAATTTTCATGAATTCAGCATATGTTTGAAAGTCCTTAATCATCATGAAATCACTTGACTTGGAAATCATGTAATGTATCATCAACAACTTGAGAATTCTTGTCGTATAATTTTATCAAATACATGGTGGGTTTATGACACTTGTTCAAAATCATGCAATTGAAGAGTAAAATAAGATGAGTAAACTCAATGCAAATCAACCCATCAATTATGTAGTAAAACGCTCATTTAGGGTATCTCGAAATTCATCACAAAAGCTCATAATAGTTCATCGTTTCATAGCTCAATTCATGCATAGTCTCAATAGAGAAAACCACTTCATAGAATAAGCTTGAAATGGACATTCATGCATAATTAGTTAATACTTAATAAAAATCCCAATATAATTTATGTTCATATTTCATAATAAAAGATACTCATCAATAATATGACATGAAATCAAGAAATTTTCATAAAAAGAGAAGGTTGGCCTCTATGGGTGAAAGGACCCATGTATGAAGACCCGCATGCCTTAAACCTTGAATTCTTGAAATGAACTTGAAGGAGACTTGAATTTAAAGATGTGTTGTTCCAAAATTCAGCTTGAAATCCTTGAATTTGAATGCGAGATTTGAGAAATTGTTGGAGTGGTTTTAAAGAGGATTTAGTGAGTTATAGAGTTGAAAAATGACAAGATTTCATGTTTAAATGGACGTGGGGCTATCACCCCAATGCCCTTGGATGAAATAAGAAAACTGAGGAAAAATTTCACTGTTCCCGGTCCAGTCCACGACGTGGACCAAACACGAAGGGGCAATTTACACTAGTCTGCATTGCAGGCGAGTCGTGGCTTGGGCGCGGAAAGATATAGGAAATTAAAAAATTAGTAAAAGCCATTTTTCGCGATGGATCTTCTAAAATCCGGGTTATACCCATTCCCCACTCAATTTTCCCCTGATCAAGAATATCAAGTCGTATGTGTAAAATCAAGAGCGAATTTTGCGATGTATGAAAATTATGATTATGGGGCATTCTGAAGCACATGAGTGGTGTTTAATATCACCTTCATGGGAACATTCATCCCTGAATGTCAAAGAAACATGCATAACAGAAGTAATTATGAAGATTTCATCCCGACATGAATGCAATAAATGCACTTAAACATCATTTTCAAAAATTCTCTACATGAGTGTCAAAAATCACTTTAAACTTGTTACCATGAACATGAATGCATGAAAAAATAGCATGCGGGACTGAAACTTAAGACTTGAAATCATAGATGGGACTTAAGATATTATCTTTGGCTTGAGTAGAGTGGAAAAGGTATGGATATTGCTTTTTCATGTCCACTTTGGCCTCCCATGTGGTACTTTAAACTTGTTGATTCATCCATAGGACCTTGACGGATACTACATCTTTGTTTCTCAACCTTTTCACTTGTCTATCCAATATCTCCATCAGGACCTCCTCATCGGCCAAATTATCCTACACAACACCCACAACCTCAAGGGGCACTATAGCACTTGGGTCACCCATACACTTCCTCAACACTGACACATGGAAGACAGGATAAACCATATTCATATCCGTGGTCTACTCTAATTCATAAATAACCTTACTAATTCTTCTAAAAATTCCATAAGGTCCCACAATCCTTGGGCTCAATTTCCCTTTCTTGCCAAACAGGACCATACCCTTTATGGGTGAGACCTTCAAGTAAACTCGATAATCAACATTAAACTCAAGGTCTCTCCTCCAGACATCGAAATAAGACTTTTTGCCTACTTTGAGCTGTCTTTAATCTCTCTTTTCTCAACCTCACCTTCTCCAAAAATTCTATAACCAAACGTGGTTTAACCAAAGTCATCTAATCAACCTCACCAAAATACCTCCTTAAAGTCTCTATACCTTTTTGTGGAATCGTGATGAACAGAATTGGATAAATTATGGGCCTCCTTCAAAATCAACTCCCTTAAGTCATCAGTATTAAGAACAACACAACCTTCCTTGGTACCTAAGGACACCATCTCCCCCTTGGAAGGAAACCCTATTTTACCATTATTCACCAAACCATTCAATCCTAGCAAGGTGGGGTCACGATCTTATTTTGACTTGACTTCCTCAATCAAAGATGATTTGGAACCATCAACAACCACTGCACCACCATTTTCAACTTCATTCAACCTAACCCGAAACTAGCTAACCGGTGAACTTCTCTAGCCACCTCCTTATTACCAACATCAATATGGGCTAGGCTACGCATTGACACTCTACTAAGAGCACGACCACAACATTAACTTTGCTGGGATGATAATACACACTCATGTCATTATCCTTAAGGACTTCTAACCTCCTGTCTCAAGTTAAGTTCTTTTTATGTGAACACATATTGGAGACTCTTGAGGTCGGTAAACACATCAACATGAACCCCATATAAATAGTGACACCAAATTTTAAAAGCAAACACCACGACCGCAATTCAAGATCATGGGTGGCATAATTTTGCTCATGCGCCTTATGTTTCCTAGAGGCATATGCTATAACCTTGCTATTTTGCATCAAAATACACCCCAAATCGATCCTTGAGGCATCACAATAAAGCACAAACCCTTCTAACCCTTCCGATAGAGCAAAGATAGGAACATATATAAGCTTGTCTTTCAAAGTTTGAAAATTCTATTCATATTCATTGGTCCAAACAAATTTGAGTCAACTTTGTCACAGAGGAAGCAATAGAAGATAACCCATTCACAAACCTCCGGTAGTAACCCGCCAAACTTAAGCAACTCCTATTATCTATCGGAGTCACGGGCCTCTAAGATTCCTTATCACCTCCATCTTCTTAGGATTTACCTTAATGCCATCACTCGGTAACACATGCCCTAGAAATGCAACCTCTTTTAACAAAAATTAACATTTTTCATATTAAGCAAACAACCTCTCATCCCTTAAGATTTGCACCACTACCCTCAAGTGATTCATATGCTCCTCTTCACTTCGGGAATAAATCAATATATCATTAATAAAGATCACAAAGAACATCAAGGTAGGGTTTAAAGACCCTATTCCTGAGATCCATAAATATTATTGGTGCTTTAGTCAAGACAAAAGACATCACCAGACATTCGAAGTGCCCATACCTCGTCTGAAAAGCCATCATGGGAATGTCACACTCCCTTACTCTCACTTGGTGGTATTTGGATTGAAGATTAATCTTAGAAAAGTGACTAGCCCCTTGTAGTTGATTAAAAAGCTCGTCAATCCTTGGTAGAGGGTATTTGATCTTTATAGTGACTTTATTGAGTTGTCGGTAATCAATGCGCAATCTAAGGGAACCATCCTTTTTCTTTACAAACAACACTAGTACACCCCAAGATGACTTGCTAGGCCTTATGCAACCCTCCTCCAACAAATCCCTCAATTGATCCTTCAACTCCTTCAACTCTATCGGGGCCATATGGTAAGGGGAAATGGAAATGGGTTGTGTATTAGGAGGGGGGTGTATGCCAAGTCTATTTTCCTTTTGGGAGGAACATCGGGAAGCTCATCGTGAAAGACATCGAGAAACTCATTGACTACCTAAATCGACTCAACAGGAACGAGTTTAGACTCAACATCCCTAACCCCTACAAGATGGTAAATGCAACCCTTAGAAATCAATTTTTGAGCTTTAAGATAGGAAATGAATCTGTCCTTGACTACCACATTACAAATATCCCATTCAAGAACGCATTCATTAAGGAGTTCGAATCCAACTTTAGGGTTATACAATCAATGAAGCATGATATACGTATAACCAATCCATCCCAAGATTAATATCGACAACCACCATGTCAAGTTAAAAAAAATAAAAAGAAAAGACTTCATGCATTAAAGACATGGGCAATCCTTATAGACTCTTTTAGCAATAACGAACTCACCAACGAGGGTAGATACTTCATAGGGTTCACACAGCAATTCGGGACACACAAGACGTTTATAGGCAAATAAAAAGGAGCAACGAAAGAAAGAGTGGCACCTGAATATAATAAAACATACATATCATAATCAAAAACTTTTAACATACCGGTGAAGCACCATGCTTGGTATACCGACCCTTAGAGGGGTATGGTTTAGTTCTTCAACGGTCACCCTCATAATTTTTAGTAATCCATGGACAATACCTCAACTTATAATACTTTTGCACAACACCCAAAGCAAGCACTCGAACAGGCCAAATAATGCCCCGAATGGTACCTTTCACACTTGTGGCACATAGGACAAGCTTGAATACCAACACCTTTGCCATTTCTTTGAGCATATGGACAATAAAAATTCTTGTGTCTCATCTTGCCACACCCGCAGCAAGCATTTGAATACCTCAAGCACCTTCCATTATGATCCTTCCACATTTTGGGCATATTGGAAAACTTACCCCACAATTGCCACCTTTAAATTGAACCTTCTTCTGCCTTCTGCGGAGGCCACAGGACAATTTCTCACCTTATGCAATATCACTACACTTAAAGAAACCTTCAGTGTCCACCAAACACCTTTCTTGATTATTCTTGCCACACCCTTGACAAGTGGTAAAAGGGATCCATTTCTTTTTGTACTTTGGAACCGATAGACTGGTAGAAGATGAGGCACCATCAACTCTGGCCCTCTTAGCCTTCCTCTCCCTCCACTCGTACATTGAATTCTCAGGGGCACCCACTTGTTGATTGAGTTGAGCGGTTACAACCTTGGCCAAAATCCATAGAGCATTGGGAACCTCCGTATTCGACATGTCACCGTTGGGAAGTTGACCCTAAAAAAAAGTTAGAGATGGTTACCATCCCATTCACCCTTATTAATAGGTTGAGGCATTTTCTAAAACATGATGGTTAGGAATCAATAATAAGCCTTATAAGACCTAGCTCTACCGCAAGATGTCGATCATAAAGAAGTGAAACATTTCCTAAAACGCCTCATAGCCTCTTATTCACAGTTGTGGCGCGCTTCACAACCATGAATAAGACTCTATTTGACATGGTATGTTGGATTTTCAAGGGCCATTAACAACCTAGTGCTCTAATACCAATCTTGTCATGACCCAATCCTAGCGCTTACATGTGACATGACGAATGGGAAGTCCAAAGACAATCCAAACAAGCCTCTTAGCATATCTTGTACATATCCTTGGTTGCGGAAATGAAAATAAGCATAAACAAGAGTCAAGTATAAAAAGGGAAGTGGGACTAAGGCAAGTCTCTCATAAGCATAAAAACATAAGAAGAGTCAAGCTCAAAGGCACATACAAACTTAGTATCCAATAACACCATAGCACCTCTACTTTAGAAGGTAGCGGGGGCCAAGATATTTCTCGGGATCACCCTCATGACAACAAGTGTTTAGCATCAAAGAAGTCTCAAAATAGCATGAATAAGATAAATATTTTTCCTCGGAGTTGAGGACTCACCAAAGCTTTCTTCGAAATACTGAACTAGCGACGTAGAGGAGAATGATCAAAAGGAGCTCCGATCCATACATGGTAATATCATGTAGGCATAAAGTATATGTCAGAATATTTGAAAGTACTATGTATGTACGGTACAATGCAACAAAGACATAAGCCAATATATTCAAAATGTATAATCATAATCAATTTATACATAATCTCAATATGACATGCATGATCAATGCTTGTAGTAAAACATGCTTGTAAAACATTTAAATTGCATGATATATCATACATATGTGGGAAGAGACCTTAACCGACATAGACGAAGTATCTACAACTTGGAATCAAAGACATGACACCCCTACAATACAGGTGATAGGGCATGACAGCCCCTGGCGAATTGTGGTTTACTTGCCAAGGAAAATAAAACATGATAACATGAACTAGATGGATCCACTAATATATCAAGTATAAAATATATAATCCTATGGTGGCACATAGTTCAGAAATTAAAAACTTTATATAAGGACCCGTTGATTCGAGCCCCCATCATAAGCCTCAATCGGCCCTAAGTCTGATCCCATGGAATACTTCAAATAATATTAATTTGAATAACTTGTATAAAACATGATAACATGACATGAGTAGCTTTTTCACATGCTTGACCTCTACCAGTCAGCCTAACTTAAACATGAGTACAAATAGTAATCATACATGATCCCTTGCATTGACATGAATGGCTCATAAGAGGTAAAAATCTTGAAATAGGGTTCAACTGGATACTTGTAAAATCATAGATACTTTTCATGAATTCAATACATCCATAAAAGCCCTTTATCTTCATGAAATCACTTGACTTATAAATCATATAAGAGTTTATCAATAACTTGGGAATTCTTGTCATGTAATTTTATCAAAAACATGATGGGTTCATCATTCTTGTTCACAATCATGCAATTCTAGAGTAAAACAAGATGTGCAAACTCAATGCAAATCAACCCACCAATATTATAGTAAAACCCTCATTTAGGGTATCTTCAAATCCGTCACAAAAGCTCATAATAGTTCAAGGTTTTATAGCTCAATTCATGTATAGTCTCAATAGACAAAACCAATTCATGGAATAATCTTGAAACAAGTATTCAAGCATAATAAATCAATACTTAATAAAAGTCCCAACGTAATTTATGTTCATATTTCATAATAAAAGATACCAATAAGTAATATGACTTAAAATCATGCAACTGTCATAAAAAGAGAAAGTTGGGCTCTATGGGTTAAAGGACTATGGATAAAGACCCACATACCTTAAACCTTGAATTTATTGAAATGAACTTGAAGGAGAGTTGAAGCTTGAGATGGGTTCTTGAGCTCCAAAATTGAGCTTCAAATCCTTGAATTTGAATGAGAGATTTGATAAAATCCTGGGGAGATTTTAGAGAGAGTTTTATAAGTTATAGAGTTGAAAATTGACTAAGTATAGAAGATTTCACGTTTAGATGGGCATGGGGCTATTACCCCGATGCCCTTGGACAAAATAAGAAAACTAAGGAAAAATCTATAGTGGTTTTCATACAGTTCACAACACAGACCAAATGTGGAGGGGCAATTTACACTAGTCTGCACCCCAAGCGCTCCGTGGCCTGGGCACGGACAGACACTAGAAATTTGGAAACTAGTGAAATTTATTTTTCACTATTGGTCTTTTAAAATCCGGGTTATACCCATTTCCCACTCAATTGTTCCCCTAGATCATGAATATGAAGTCTAATTTCAGAAATCACATAATAATTTTGAAATATATGGAAATTACGATTATGGGGGATTTCGAACCACATTAGGGATGTTTCACTTGGCTCACCCTCAAAGTAAATAGCAAAATTGAAGCAACATAAGGTAGATAGATGGGGGCTTGACTTTGAAAGATAGGACTCACCACAATACTTTCTCAAATCTGATCTAGCCGTCAAACAATGCATGAAGATTGTCATCGGTCCTTACATGGTCAGATCATGTAGGAAGAAGAATGTGTTTATGCATTTGAATGTACTAAGTATGCGAGTATGCAATGCACATGAAATCATTAAACCTGCATTCAATGTCAGATGACAAGGGAACATATATAGAAAGAATCATATAAAAAGTGAATAGTATATCAATATTCCATAAAATGTACGATTTATGAATGAGAAAATACTATATATATTACGAGGATGGGAACATACTCGATATAAGACCAAGTGAGCTATAACTTGGAACTCCGTCATCTTCCCAACAACAAATAAAGAGGTGACCTGCTTAACAAAGGTAGATCCATAATCATTCATTATCCATAATGGAAATAAACATAACTATGTTAGACATATAGTTCAAGAGAAAGAAGTATGGACCCTTAGGGATAGCCCACATAGCCTCCTATCCCATCGTTGCTAGGTCATCATCCTACTAGAATATGCATATATATATATATATATATATATATAT
>JAABOM020118586.1:0-22913 GCA_011800125.2 Solanum clarkiae | reverse complement strand
TGCCATCCAAGCATCATCTTGGAAAAAGCTGCTGATTTTTTTCTTTTTCATCCTATGTTCATTGTATCATCTTGTGATAATATATGTTCCTCCAGTTGTATTATGAGTGAAATAAAAATTTTTTCTCGAAAAAAATATGATCACTGGACTTGCAGATTCCGGAAGTATGGTAAATGCTCGTGTCAAGTTTTCAATGTTGCTGTTAAATTGATGCAAGCAGGAAAAGGTGTGTTTTTGTCTTCTAATTTCTTGGTATTTTTCTGCTGCTGGTTTTTCCCCCCTGAACTTCACATGATATAGAAATGTCCATTTTGGGGGTGTTCCATAGAGAAGAAAATTGTGCTAATTTTTCCATCTTCGGTCTATTAAATTATTTTAGAAAATTTTGTGGAATAAAAATAAGTTCCTTAAAAATGACTTCCTTTTAGGAAGTGGGGAAAATAAGTTGCACAAATGACATTTTACGTTGATTGTGGCCTTCCAATTATCCAACAGATATCATCTTCATTCCACCTCCTAAACTATTCCCACCTTCCATGTTGTTTATCTAGATTATATACAAATGCTTTAGGATAAAAATATATTTTACTTGCTTATTAGCACAAGAAAATAAGTAAAAAATCTATTCGAAAATATTTTTCTTTATACTGTACCCTTTTTATTGCTGCTGCTTCTCCAGAGCAAGTTGAGTTTAGATGTACGATTTCCATCACTGCTTGACCCAAAATCTAACCTTGAGATAGGAAATACATCAAATTCACAAATCTAATCAGGTGAATTTTCACTTTATTAAAGCAACACCAGAGTCCCCCTTTAGCAAAGGGAACCAAAGAACAGAAATTTCCATAAGAGGCAACTATAATAACTAAGGATCAACCAAAACTCATTCCATCGAGCCGACTATTATAAAATATCAAACAATCCACCTTAAGGAGGTTGACAATGCCTTGCTAAACTAAGACATAAGCAAGGAGTTTCTCTTCTAAACTAAGGATTTCGCAAAGCCAACCTAGCCTAAGAGAAAATAAGAACAATGAAGTGAATCCTAATCCCTTACATACAATCCAAAACCACATGCAATTCATACTAAACATCAGTCTAAAAGAAAGTAGATTGTAGTATCTCTCTAACTTACTGAACTAGAGGTTTTCCCTTTGGAAACACCTCAAGTCACCTCCATGCTATCAAAATACTAATAACAAGGTCAATAAGGATGTTTAGACACCAAAATCACAATCATTGGAGACATCCAAAAATTGAGTCAAGAATGAAAAATCGACAAAGTTTGAAAAATAAGGCCAAAAGCTTAAAATAGGCTGAACAAAGATAAATAATAGTCAAGGGTCTTCTCCATTAACTGGATCTTGTCTGCAAACATGGAGGTCAACCTCGACAGTGTCCAAGTGACCTTCTCTACAAACGCGAGACCTAGTTTGTGAACATGGAAGGAAGAATAACCCATTGTCATGAACACAGGGACCTAGTTCATGAACACCGAGGGAAACCTCATCCTTCCCATGAATGCGGGGACCTGATCCTTGATCGGTATTCTGGGCTCAACGATGATATCAAAACTTTCAACCAAGATCCTCTTGATAAAAAGTGAGTCCTACTTCAAAACTCCATTTTTAGCCAATTTCTACAAGGTAGCTCTAAATGAGCCCGGAAGCCTTGGGATCCATATGAAAGGTCCTGTAAGATCAAAATCAATGTTCTAGAGCTAACATAATGGTGAGAATTTCATTTTTACACCATCTTCGTGAACTTTTGATTGAAGTCAACCACCATTCAAGTTTCAAAGGTTCCAAAATACAAAAACTTGCATAAAATTCAAAGGAATGATAATGTGACCGAATTGTCATTTCAGAAAAGCTCTAAATGCTGAAATCACAGAAAGGATGAAGATGACCAGGACGGTCATTACAGTTAGAGAATATGAATAAGAAGTACAAAATTTATGAAACACAAAGTTGATGGCAGAGATTCAATAATGACAGTTCTCATTGTTGGGTTAGAGTAGTAAGTGTGAATTGGAAAATGAAGGTTGAAAGAATAAGAAAAATATGGGGGTAACCAAGTAAAGAGAAATGAAGAATCATTTCTCCCTCGTCGGTAAAATAGAGAAAAAGTTTTGTCGTTATATTAGGAAACACTTCCTTTAACTCTTAAAGATTCTAGAAGAGGGGACTCTCTCGCGACGCCATTGTCATTGTCGCTTGGCTTGACTACGACAAATGATGTGATTGATTGATAAATTTTTTGGACAAAATTTATTCAACCTATCTCAAAAATTTTCTTTTATGATATTTTCTTTTATGAATTATTAATTAATTATTTAATTCATAAATTATTTATCACCATGCCTGTTCTGAACATATAAGAGTGATCTGAACAGGTGAATTAATGCCCAATGCTGGTTATAAATACAAATCTTTTTTGCATTTTCTAGACACGAAATTCTCCCTTCTTATGCATATATTTTCTTAAAGAATAAAGATTCGAGTCTGTATGAATCCATTGATAGTTGTTTGAGTTCGTTGAAAATTACCAAATTTAGAGGTACCACTACTTTGTAATTGTTAATCTTTTATCCTAAGAGGAAATAATCCACAAACCTCGGGTACAGTGAGGGGGTTAATTCCTTAAAGACACAGTGAATTTTGTAGACTTAGAATAATAAACATATTTTCGTTTTAGATTCTGTTTTCTATATTGCTATTAAGCTATAGGACTAACACTCATATCTTTTATTGCACATAAGGCTGATATTTAATTGATCATTGATAAGAAACACAAAATTGATGATGGTAAGGATGTGACATTAAAGGAAGTTTTCATATCTTTTGTCTCAACAGAAGAATCAAAAGTTGATGTTCTAAAGAATATGGATAAGTAGGATAAAGATACTGATAAAAATGCAACAGTGGCAATTTTTATATCTTTGATTGCACCTCAAGATAATGTTTTATTGAATATGGATGAGCAACATCAAGTTTACAGTGATGAGTATGCAATATTAATAAAAATTTTCATATCTTTTGTCGCATCTCTAGAATTAAAAGTTGATATTTTTTAAAATGAGAATAGTAAAAATAAGATTATAGAGATAATATCAAAAAAATATGAAGTACTTGCATACACATACATTTGAGTAGAGTAGACAAAACTGGATCATCAAGAAGTTTTGGTCCAAGTGGTTTATTTATAGATGACATCCAACATAATTTGAAGACAAATAAAAAGTTTTGAAACAAAGAAGAAATCAAGAGAAATATTGTAGGTGACTGGAAGATGTTAGTTTAGATTATACGACTTCCACCATTGCCTGATTGACATTCTCAAAATCAATCATAAATCACACAAACAATCACAGGATAGTAATACTAACCTAGAGCTCGAGCTAGTCCTAGTCCAAAGCAGCCTTAGGCCCACAATCACAAGAATGAAGCCATAAAAGTTCAAAAGAATTAAAACAAACCAATCCAACATGCAAAATTCTAAGTTTAAAACATCTAAAAGCAATCCAAGGATCCCACAATGTCAACCAAGGCTAAGGATCAACCTAAATTAAGGCTTCACGATAAGAAACTAAATGAATAACTCGAAAATGGCCAAAAGATCTGCTAAGGATCATACAACCTAACTTTCCAACTTGACACCTCCCTAATGATCAATACTACTTAACACATATATAATCTAACTAAGTCTAAAAATAAGAAATGATAACCTATCTCAAAGACAAAATTATATTAGAACCTATACATGAGTGCCTTTCCTTTTGAAAACCACATAATCCTACCACTCCATCAAGAAAAGAAAGTATACGTCAATAAGGAACTAATGATACACATATTAGTGCTATGAAATTTGTGTGGACAATTGGGTAAAAAATTAACCCTCGGTCAAAAATAATGAATTGAAACACTAAATCTATATATGGTTATGTTTCCCTCGATGCAAGGATCACGTGCCTGCAAGTTGAACAACCTCAAATAGCTCAAGAACATAACTTTCAAGAAACTTGAATCAAGAGATTGGTTGCCCAAAATAAGTGTTGCGGAAATAGCGTGGATTAACTAACACACAATCACAAAGTAGAAAATAGAGAAGAAAAATAATACAAGGATTTAAGGAGGTTCGGCGATGCCTACTACTCCTAGCAAAGACAAAGACTTTTCCACTATGAAAGAAAAAGAAGAAGCTTACGACACATTCAAGCCCTTAGGACTACATAGTGGATTCTCTGTCTTACTCTAGAATCCCCAACTACATCCCCTGTATATAGATCCCAAATAGTCCAAAACCTATAAGGAAAAGGTTTTTCCAATCCTAGAAGGACAATATATTCCTTTCCCAAATCTATTAGGATAAGGGTTTCCTACACTAATAGAGATTATAAGTTTCCTAAAATATACAAGGGAAAAATTCAAAACATAATTAATAAATAGTTAACAAATCTTTCCCTTGGCTTGAATATCCTTCATCAATTGAAATAACGTCTTTTTGCCTTGCTCTCAGCCTTTCAAAGAGCTTATCAAATACCGTGCACACCAATTAAGTCTAGATAATACCTAAACTTATTGGTCAAGATTATCTGGGGTAGTCATATCTCTTGGATTATTACGTTTAGACACTTTCTTCACATGAACTAAACCCTTTAGATATGATATCTTAGATAAAATAATGTTTGACTACCATATGTTTTGTATGCTCCAAACTTTGGAGCGATATAACCTCTTTCACTGCTTTAGTAATTTTCATATACTCAATCTCTGTGATGAGCAAACCAAAACCACATTGCAAAGCTGCCTTCCAACTGATGACACTACCTGAAAGAGTACAAACATAACATTTCAGAGATCATTCCTCATCCAAGTCTCTTGCATAATCCGAATCCATATAACCTACTGCTGATTCACTTAGCTTGTCTTTGAAAAAAGTCAAGCCCACATCTGCAGTACCCTTCAAGTATCTTAAGATCTACTTCACTGCCTACCAGCGTTTTTACTAGGACATGTTATGTATCTACTTACAACACTGATAACATGTTGAAAACCATAACATACATAACGCTATCAACTACACTCAAATATGAAATACTAGACAGTCGAAGATTGTACACTCTTTTTCAAGTTTATTTTTTCTAATTTTTTCAATGCTTTTGAAATAACCACCTGAATTGCCTTCCATATCCCTTGTAACACCAATGATGATCTAATTCTGGTCTTCCACAAATTGAAACTAGCTCCCTCATTGAATTTCTCTATTTCATACTTTAAACAAGTCTAAGCCAACAACAATAGTGTAATGACCTTGCCGATCATTTTTGAGGTTATCTGTAAAAATTCTTACTTTGCCCTTTCATAATTTGCTTTAGACCTATTTTTAACTATCAGGATTGTTGGAACTGAGATCTTGTGTTTTAAAAGTGTAAAATATGAGTTTTAACATTTTTGGAAGCTTAAGTTGTTGAAAAAATGAGTTTTATATCATTTGGAGTTTTAGGTGTTGAATCAGAAACCCATTGATTCCATTAGCTTTGGAACATCGAATTTGGTCTAGAAGAAGTTGCAGAACTGAATTTGAAGTTAAAACAGAGATTATAAACTCAAAGTTGCATTTTTAGTTGATTTCGGAGCCCAAGTTTGATTTTGGTCAACATTAGAAGTTCGAAAGCTCGAATCAAAATTCTGACAGTTCTAGTAGTTTTGGATGGTGAAACTAACACTAGAAATAGTCTCATTGTAATTTTTGGAGTTTTTGAGGGGTAGTTTTGATATTTTGAGTTTTGACTAGTCTTAACGAGTTTTATTGCTAACTAGGTCAAGGAGACCTCAGAATCGAATTCTGATAGTTCCATAGAATATGGATAGCCATTTTTGGTAGAGTTGCATGTCTAATTTGTGAATATCGATTTTCGAATCAACCCCCGGGGTCCTTCCGAGAATTTCGCAAGAGCTAGTTTTTCTGATCTGGTGCATTCCATTTTACCCTCCGCGTTCATGGGTGTGGGCCCCGTGTTCGTGGAGGTCTACTGTCTCTCCTCTTTTGCATTCGTAGAGGTATATCTAATTCCACTCTGCGTTCACGGATGGCTATCCTGCGGTCGCGGAGTGTTGAGTCTCTTCTTCTCCGCGTTCGTGGAGTACAATTTCACTATATCAGTTTTAATATTTTAAAAGTGACGGCCTCACCATTTTTACACCATTTTCAAGCTTTCTTGGGGGAATTTGATGAGAATTTTTGTGGAAAACTTTAGGGTAAGTGTTTTATCATTAAATTAATTAATTTTCATTACTTTTCTCTGAATTTTGTCTTGAATTTCATGATTTTGTATGTTTAAAATTGGGAGTTTCATGCCTATGATTTTGGGAACTTTAAATGTTGATTTCTCCTTCAATTTGAGCTCAATTTCAGTGGAATTTTTGTCCACAAACTCTTTTTTTTCGTGTAGAATCATAATTTTCTAGTCAATTTCAAATTCGTGAACCTCAGAATTTTTAGCTCCAATTTTAATTATTTTGCCCCTAAACCCAATTCATGTTAATATGAGTATCAAAATTTATCACTTGACACATATTATCTATTCTTGATACTGGTTGATTGGTTTGAGCTTGACTTTGAGGCTTTGATTATCTGAAAGCTTGGTTCGGGTGCGGTATTGACATCGAGGTATGTTTGGTAACCTTTTTGGGATTAGATTTGAGTTATTGGATATGTTTATGTGATAATTGTAAGATGTTGGATTGTTTTATGAGTAATTTGATTGGTTAGATGGTATTTTGGTGAAATGTGGTAGTAGTTATATCAAAATTGGAGAGAATTTTAATTGTTGGCAAATTGATCAGATGTATCCTTGATATTTGGGACACTTTTGGATGTGGTTGCGATAATGTGAGACTTGTGTTATTATTTGGAAAATTTTGTGGTAATTGATGGCATCTGAGATACTTCTAAAAATAACATGCATATGTTGGGGACTTGTGAAGTCTGGTATTATCGATACATTTGGCTATTAGTGAAAGTATGGTACTGTAAGAGGTGGTGGATGACTTGTGGTTCCAATTGTGACACTTGACATTATTTTCCTGATTGATGGTTATGTTTTGGTATTCTTATTATATCGTTGTTATATTCCTCAATTTGGGGCACCGGCATACATTTATTTCATGCTGCATTTGTACCACTGTTTGACCATGCAGAGCCTTTTATAAAGCCCCTTGACCATGCAGAGGTGGCAAGGGTGAGATGTACCACTTTTGAGATACTGTACCACCTTTTATAAAATGCCTTGACCATGCGGAGATGGCAAGAGAGAGATTGTATTACCACTTTTAAAACCTCTTCACCACGAGAAGGTGGCAAGGTTGAGAAATTGTGACACTTGAGAGAGATTTTAGTACATGGTCTATGAGGCCCCCTGGGTTCTACCATGTAGAGTTAACTCGATAGATGTGTACACCAGCTATGCGAGAGTCATAATTCCACCCCATGCATTTCATACATACTGTCCCACCCCGGGAGGGTACCCTTGTCGTGGCCGACACTCAGACACTACTGCTAGTCCCCAAGTAAACCACTGGGCCTCATCACATTCGTTCAATCACATTTTAAAAGCAAAAGATATCAATGAATAAGAAATACGTAAATGGAAGGTAATGATAAAATCAAAATCAAAGGCTAAAGGCCAAACAGTTTATCCATCAACTAAGTAAAACTAGTGTGAAAGAAACTGGTCAAATAATAATATCCAATCACAACTTAACAATCTAGTCTATGAAGCCTCTAAAACATCTAACTAAGTGGTGCCAATGACAGACCCATGGTTATCTCAAAATAAAATAAAAAGGCTAAACTCAAAGCTAGAAGGAAAAACATGATATCCTCAAAAGCAGGGGAGGACTCACCAATTAGTTGAATACAAATACGTCCTCAACGGGGCGCCTGTTGATGGCCGCTAGTACCTGTCTCTGCATCATGAAAAAATGTAGGCCCAATGGACATTAGTACGTGGAATGTACGAGTATGTAAAATGGCAAAAAGAAAGATGTAAAGGAAGAATAACATCAACTCAAATAGCTCAACTCAAGAAATAAGAAACTTAATCATCATGTCAAGAGTCTAAAATAAGAGTGTAATTTAGATAATGACTACTCATCATTCATCTGTGTCCCATCCACTCAGAGTACTATTAAGGCCTAATTGGGAGTTTCTCTAACCGACAACCATCACCTATGAGCTGGTGATGATACAACAAAAAGATATCGTTGCCACATCCATCCAATACCTTGCTAGGGTATAGGACATCCCATCAGTAGATCCAAAATTAGTAAATCAAGTCCTTTTTTTGGGACAATAGGAAACATCCAATTTTATGGTTCAATCCTCTCCTACACTGGTTACATAGTTATTGAGTTCTTATTGGACACTCTTACTCAATTTAGTGTTCAATACTCCTCCCAAAACTCAATATGCTCATAAGACATCAATCCTATGGTTAACTCATTTACCTAGTCTCCTTGGACATTTGCCAACTCAACTCATCACATCAACTATCGACTCTTTGGTTACATCATTTTAAGGTTTAGCTCTTTACTCATAAGGACTCTATCATGCATCATTCTAACTCATAGTATCCAGAAAAAACAAAAGTAGAGTTAAAGCACTTAGGGATTCCATAGACTCTTTAGGCTTAAATTATGCTATGTATGCTCATTTAAGCGAATATGTGAAAATAGCAAGAACTCATGCTAGGGTTTACGTAGTAAGGTAAAATCATTTAAAATTCAAGCAATTAAGTCATAAAAATAGTAATTCATGCAAGATTATGTATAAATACTGTCACGACCCAAACCTAGGGTCTAGGAGTTATATGACGAATAGAGAACCCGAGAGTCCCCAAACAAGCCTCAAGTATCCATATTCACATCACCAGTTCAGAAGCCTATATACAAATAGTAAATACGTAGTTCTAAGGGATGTTAAAGTAGGACTCATGCTATGGGAATGTCATAGGGATATGGGATTAATATGGATTCACATAGCACATAAGAACTAAGGGGCGGGTAAGTAGGACTCACTCTTTGGGGGCAATATGGGACTTGGGATCTTCCACATTTCCACATCAAACATGCATACTTATCGTAATTCTCATAATTAATCTATGATAGCCATATCTAATAGATAACCATAATCGTAAGATCCAAATACAACATATAACATATAGATCCGATAAGAGTCTACAAGATGTCTAACAATACCTCTAGACATAAGATGAGACGGAGGCCAAGACATGTCCCGGGATCACCCTCAAAGTAAATAACACAAACAAGACTTCATAGGTAGAGGAATGGTGGCTTATCCTTGGAATATAGGACTCACCACAACAAATGTCTCAAATCTGATCTAGCCATCAAATGATGGATAGAGGTAATCTTCGATTCCTACATGGTTAGATCTTGTAGGCAAAAGTATATGTTAGTATGTTTATATGTACTAAGTATGCGGGTATGGAATTGATATAACTTATCAAACCTGTATTCAATGTTAGATGACAAGGGCACATAATATAGAAAGAAGTATATATTCAAAGAAGAGTATACAACAATATGCCATGAAATGCACAAATACTCATATATAGTGAGGATGGACTATAATCGATAAATCAAACTCATGTGAGCTATTGCATGAATTAGTCTTATAAAAACCTCCCATTTGTAGGAGAAGATTACTTGCCAAGGGTAATCTACATCACACCTTATGAACTCTCCTTTTCGGTGGATGGTTACCTTCCTTATGACTACACCTTTTCGGAAGGATTTCCATTATAATATCATATCATATCAATAAATGTAACCATTCTTTATGACCTAGTATTTTTGATAATGGCTTCCATTCTTATGCTGGCATATAGTTCAAGGAAAGGGAGAGGACCCTTGGGGATAGACCTTAAGCCTCCAATCCATCGATGCTAAGTCAAGACATCCATGAGAATACTTATATATATATACATGCTTTCAAAAGAGATGCAATAGTTATTTCAAATCCTTTCAATGCACATTTAGTCTCAAAAGTCAAACCATAACTCATAATCATGATACTTATGTATAGGAATAGCTCATGCACATTACAATATGGTACAAGCACCCAAAATGCTCAAAGAGCCAATAACAATAGATATTTATGTGATGACATTTTTGTCATAAGCAATATCTTATCAAATCATTTACATAAATATAATTGGGCTTAATCCACTTCATAATTTTCATAAAAACCAATGTACATGAATACATATGCTATGAATGTGATGAGAAAGGCATGGGTAATGGAGTTTCAAACTTAAATCAACAATACATTGTGAAATTCAAGTAAAGACATAAGTAAAATTCACATTTAAATCATAATATAAGTTACCCATGCATAAATCAAGCTTTAAAGGGGACATGCACATTCACAATTTCATCATTTCAATGCAAACCATCATATTAGGGCTTAAATCAACTTAAAATCATCAATAAAGCATAGCCCATATATCAATTGAATTTATAAATCATAATATTAAAAATCCATATTTAAAGTGACTAAAATTTCATAAAATTGAGTGTAAAAGAGTTTGCGTCTTCTTGGTTGAAAGGGACCAAGAATCAATGCCATATACCTTAGCTATTGAAGAAGATTCAAGAAGAATTTTGAAGAAGAATGAGCCTTTCCTTGATTCCCAAGCTTAGATTCACAAGAGTCCTTTGAGAGAGTGTTTAAGAGAGAGTTGAGAGAATTTTAAATGTGAAAAATGCATTTGAATGAGAGGAATAAAGTTTAGGTCATTTGGAGGTCTTAAGATAACATATGATGTCATAAAAGACCCTTAGGAGAAGCCACAATTACAAAAAAAACATTAATGAAGCAAAATAACATTTCTTGCCAGGGGTCCCATGAAGAGGTATCGTGTTTGTACAAGTTTTCACAGACTGTGAAACCCTCCCGTGAGACCTCACTTAGGCAAATTTCAGAAAACACTGCATAGAGGGGCTCTACGAAAATGGGCACAACTTCTTGATCTGAATTCAGAATAAGGTAAAACCAGATGTATTGGAAAGCTAATTCAAAGAGCTTCAATTTGATAGGTTGTGGGCCATCTAATTCATTTTGATATAAGAGATATGACCCTTTAATATTTACCTATCTATCGATTCTTATGAAAAGCTTAGCCAACGGAATTCCTTTTAACTTGGTTTGATGTAGGAGACCTATGATGGACCTAAACAACATAAACAAGCTTGAATTGAAGGTTTGAAAGTGAACTTAGATTGAACTTGAAGATTCCATACTTAGAAAAGTTCGACGCCAACACCCATACAGATGGCTTCACGGGCCATACCAAGCCAAATGACATGTGTACTCCTCTGTCCCACTCCACTTAGAAATTTCTTCACGATGTGGTTCCAAGGGGGTGATTCAATACTTAGAAAATTTCCACTAGGGCACCTATATGGGGTATCTCATGGACCGTGAAGGGTCATATGGTCTGTGAGATGGTCCGTGCCACTTGCCTTGGTTCTAAAACTGCTGAATTTCAAGTCTAAGGCTACCACACAGCCCACCACATGGTCCGTGAAGCCTCACACAGTCCGTGTGGGGTCCATGTGTGGTATACCTTAGTTCAAAACTCCACATTTAAGCTCAAACACCTCAGACAAGGCCAAGAGTCACACCAAGGGGCTCCAAATGGTCCGTATAGCTTCACACAGACCGTGAGGCCTCCCATGGAGCATCACCTTGGTCCAAAAGTTTTTGAAACCAAATTTGCATGCTCCAATGAGATCGTAAAATGTACGAGTGCTTACAAATACATTAGATTTTAGGAAAAACCTTCAAAAAAATTCACGGGAGACTCAATTTACTCACAACTCCATCAATCTGGGTTATAGGGCACATGGAAGAACAGAATCCATGTTTTGATTAGCTTTACATACTGGAAGTTTTGAACCTTGAATCAACTTGGAAGAATTCTTAAGTTTTTGCTTCAAACCCTAGCCCTTTTTCTCTCTTGAAACCTTGCTTCTACATTTGAGAGGTGATTTAGTGTAAAAAGGTTGAACTAACATGTTTAGGGCTTTATTTAGGTATAAAAAGTTGGTTTTAGGCTTTGAAAGGATGGGAAAAGACCAAAATAACCTTTTGTAAAAAGCTGTCAAAAGTTATCCACGAGCCCCCATACGGCCCGTAGAAACTTCCATGATTCGTATGGACCATGTCGTAAAATTTTGGACAATTTTTGGTGTCTCTGGATCATTTTCATGAGCCCAATCTCGGCCCATAGGGCGTTCTACGACCCATAGATGGGTTTGTAAAGTCTGGAACCAAAATTAATTTTTAGGAATTTTCCCTAAGAGTTAGCAGATGGGCCGTATTTTTTTCCACGGCCCGTATTTCATTTAATAGATCCAACTCTACTATGGAGGTCTTCAGTAAAATGACCATACTGGTAACTCCAAACTCCAAATGAGGTAAAATTAGTTATGTTGGAAAGCTAATTCAAAGAGCTTTCGTTTAGTAGGTCATGGATATATAATTCTTTGTGTGCTAAGAGTTATGATCATTAAAGTTGATACTTGTATAATCTAATACTAGAAACTCAATTTATGGGAAAGTTTTGAACTCGACTAGGTACTAGAGGTACCTTATGACCCTAATCCACTTCCCATATGTAAGAATGAGTCTTGAAACATAAGTACAAGTAAGGATAAAGTTATGGGGTATCACAGTATCTCCCCCTTGGATCATTCGTCCTCAAATGATGAGCAACTAAGAGACATATCAAGAAGGAACTCAAATACTCGGATACTCGAATACTCATACTCTAGAAATCAACCTCAACTCGGATTCAGAATTGAAATAATATTTCTAACATCATTATTAGGAACGAATACAGTTGAAAACATGTATACTCAAATACTCATGGACTCAAAAAGAGCATCAACTCAAAGATAAGAACTCAACTCAACAATGGGAAAGTAACTCAGAGAGTAGAAATGAATTGTTACCATCAATTTCATCATTAGAAAGCACAAATAGGTGAGGGTATCTAGCCTTCATATCCTCTTCAACTTCCCATGTAGCCTCTTCAATGGATTTACTTCTCCACAACACATTTACAGAGGCAACCTCTTTAGTTCTTAACTTGCAAACTTGACGATCAAGGATTTGGACTGGGATCTTTTTATAACTCAAACTATCCTTCACTCCAATGCTTTTAATAGGAACAACCAAGGATGGATCTCCCAAACACTTCTTATGCATAGAAATGTAAAAGACCGGATGGATGGTTGCCAGCTCTAGTGGTAGCTCCAACTCATAAGCTATATTTCTCACTCCCTTCACAATTTGGTAGGGACCAATGTATCGAGGACTCAACTTTCCCTTCTTTCCAAATCTCATTACACCTTTCATAAATGACACTTTCAAGTATACCCAATCATTCACTTTGAACTCTAGGTCCCTTCTCCTAACATCAGTATAGGACTTTTGGTGACTCTGTGTAGTTCTTAATCCCTCTTATATAATCTTTACCTTCTCCATAGCCTGATGTACCAAGTCAGGCTCAATCAACCCTACTTCACCTACGTCAAACCATCCAATTGGTGATCTGCCTCTCCTTCCATAGAGGGCCTCATAACGAGCCATTTGGATGCTCAAATAGAAGCTGTTGTTGCAAGTAAACTTAATCAGAGTCAAGTGGTCATCCCATTTACCTTTGAAGTCAATGACGCAAGCCCTCAACATATTCTCCAAAGTCTATATCGTCTGCTCTGTCTGACCATCGATCTGGAGGCGGAAAACAGTACTAAGTTGAACCTAGCCATTTCTGAATGGACTTACAGAATTGGGCAGTGAACTGAGCTCCTCTATCTGATATGATGGACAAAGGAACTCCATGTAATCTGATAATCTCTCGGATATATAATCAGGCATAGTCCTCTATCGTATTAGTAGTCTTTACCGCCAAGAAATGGGCTAATTTAGTCATCCTATCAACAATCACCGAAATCAAATCATATTGTTTGCGAGACCTAGGTAAGCCTGTGAATAAATTCATATTAAGTATCTCCCACTTCCATTCTAGTATTTCAAAATTTCGCACTACTTCACATGGCCTTTGGTGCTCAACTTTTAATTGTTGGCCGTTTGGGCACTTAGAAACAAAGTCTGTAATGTCTCTCTTCATCCCACTCTACCAATAAACCACTTTCATGTCGTAGTACATTTTGATAGACCATGGATGGATAGAATAACTGGAGTTATGGGCTTCTGACATGATCTTTTCTCGAATACTGTCAACATCTGGAACACACAATCTACCTTGGTATCTCAATACCCCATCTCCCCCTTTGACAAATGCCATCACTTTCTTCTAATGTACATCCTTCTTCAATTGCAGTAAGATAGGATCTTGGTCTTGCTTCTTCTTTAACTCTACTACAAGGGATGATGTAGACCCATTAAGCACCAGTATTCCATCTTCGCCAGATTCATATAGTTGAACTCCCAATCATGCTAGTCTATGTACTTCTTTGGCTAACTCTTTCTTCTCTTCTCCCATATGAGCAGTGCTTCCCATAGACAACCTACTAACAACATCAAGAACTACATTAGCTTCACCTGGATGATAGAGGATGCTCATGTCATAGTCCTTAAGTAGCTCAACCCATCTCTTCTATCTCAGGTTAAGCTCTTTCTAAGTGAATACATATTACAGGTCTTGTGGTCTGTGAATACATCAACATGTGCTCCATATAAGTAGTGGCACCAAACCTTGTGTGAAAACACCACCGCAAGCAATTTTATGTCATGATTTAGATAGTTCCTCTCATGGTTCTTAAGTTGTCTGGAAGCATAGGCTATGACCTTACCTCTCAACGTCAGAACGCATCCCCAATCCCACTCTATAGGCATCATAATAGATTACAAAATTATCAGTCCCTTCAGGTAGAGTCAATACTGGTGTAGTCGTTAACTTGATTTTCAATGCCTGAAAACTCCTCTCATACTCGTTAGACCACTGAAACTTAGCTTTCTTTTGAGTCAGCTTAGTCAATGGTGAGAATATAGAAGAGAATCCCTCTATAAATCTGTGGTAGTAACCAGCCAAACCTGGAAACTCCTTGTGTCAGCTGGAGAGGTGGGTCTAGGCCAGTTCTTAACTACCTCAATCTTTTGCATATCCACTCGAATACTATCATCCAAGACAACATGGCCCAAAAATGAAATTGATTTTAGGCAGAACTCATATTTTGAAAACTTGGCATACAACTCCTTATCCTTGAGGGCCTGAAGAATAATTTGGAGGTAAGCGACATGCTTTTCCTTATCTCTGGAGTACACTAAAGTATCATCGATGAATATGATCATGAATATATCAAGGTACTTCTGAATACCCTATTCATCAAGTCCATGAAAGCAGCAGGAGCATAAGTCAATTCGAAGGACATTACCAGAAACTCAAAGTGACCATATCGCGTTCGAAAAGCCATCTTTGGGATGTCACATTCTCTCACTTTCAATTAGTGATAGCCTGATCTAAGGTCTATCTTGGAGAAAATAGTGGCATCCTGAAGTTGGTCAAATAAGTTGTTGATCCTCGGAAGGGGATATTTGTTCTTAATGGTCACCTTATTCAATTGGTGATAATATATACACATCATTAGGGAACCATCTTTCTTTCGCACAAACAAGACCGGAGCATCCCATGGTAAGACACTCAACCTAATAAATCCCTTATCCAAGAGATCTTTTAACTACTCTTTCAATTCTTTCAACTCTGCGGGAGCCATTCTATATGGAGGAATAGAGATAGGCCGGGTATTAGGGAGAACATTGATCCAAAGTCAATCTCCCTATCAAGAGGGACTCCAGTCAAATTATCAGGGAAGACATCAGGGAACTCATTGACAACTTAAACTGAATCCAAAGGTGGAGACTCTACATCATCAACCTTAACTCGCACGAGGTGATAGAAACATCCTTTAGAAATTAATTTTCTGACCCTAAGGTAGGAAATAAACTTACCCTGGGGCACTTCCAAACTACCCTTCTACTCAATAACAGGCTCATTTGGAATTGGAATTTCACCGTCTGGGTTCTACAATTGATAGAGGTATAACAGGGGTGAAGTTACACCATGCCAAGGATCACATCAAAGTCAGTCATCTCTAACTCAACTAAGTCTTCCAAAGTATCTCTATGATAGATAGACATCATGCAATCTCTATAACCTTCTCAGCTAGGATAGATTCACTGATATGAGTCGAAACACCAAAGGGCTCAAAAAGACATTCAGGAAGGATTTTAAACTTACTAGCCACATATGGAGTTACAAATGATAAAGTTACACCTGGGTCAATCAAGGCATACATATCATAAGAAAGAACTCAAAGCATACCCGTGACAACATCTGGTGTGATGAATCATAGAAATATGACTCTTGTAACGCTTTAAACGAAGGATTTTTGCACATTCTCAAGCAAAGTTATTATTTTGATATATTTTTTTGTTATTTTTTAGGAAAAGTGGTTAATGCATGGAGAAATTGGTGAAATATAAGAAAATGAATGAAAAAGAGCTCAAGTATTGGAATATGGAGGCCTTTATGAGCCATGTAGCATCATACGGACCGTGAGAGGCCACGTGGACTTGGCCAAGGTGAATGGAGAAGGAATGGAACCAAGTGAAGGACCACGGGTGCCTTCACGGTTCATCTGTCACTCCTTGAGCCGTGAGGCCCGTGGTGGCCCTAGACTTGGCATGATAATGCATGTTGAAAGTAGGGCAAAGAGCTAGAGAAAAAAGAAATTATGGCACTTCCAACGGTCCCTTTCACGGGCCGTGGGAACTGACACGAGCTATGTCATATGACATCAAAATGGCATGAAATAAGGCCATTACTATCAAAAAAGAAGAAAATCACACAAGGCAAAGTTGTCGGGACCCTCTCACGGGCCGTGTGACACTACACGGATCGTGGGAAGGGTCCTGGCATTGAAGGGGAATTCGACATCGGCGAAATTCATTAAGGCAAGGGTCACGGACCATTTTATGGACCGTAAACCCTCACATGAGCTGTACCCTTACAAGTGAAGAGAGGACATGATTTGAAGACCAAGTATTGACTCACAGACCATTTCACGGTCCATCTAGAGCATCATGGGCCGTGTAGTGGCCCATACTCATCTCGACGCTATTTTACCTATTTTAAGTTGGTTTAGGTTTTTCCTTATATGTATGTATATATATATATATATATATTATTTTTATTCTATTTTTATTTAGTCTTTTACTGCTGGAGACAGAGATGACGAGAAGAACACTATTTTGCATTTATTTTCATTGAACTCTTGGATTTCAATTATCTTGCTTGAGATTGTAATCCACAGATTCATTACTTTTTCAATAGTAAGTTCTTTATCATAAATTATTTATATTGTTGTGGGGTAATTATCTCGAATATGCTAGGCTAAACCCACAACTAGGGTTGTGAAAACCATGACAAATCAATAAGATAGACAAATTTGGGGTGAATATCAAAAATTAATTATCATATATATCGTAGTATTCTTCACTTTAATTTCTTTATTAATGAGTTGACGCGTTAGGGCAAGCTTGTATTCGTTACAAGCCCAGAAGTGATGTAGTGATTAGGAAAAGAATTCTATGACAGAAATTTAAGGTTTTTAACCTAGTTTAAGTACTTGAGAAGGGAAGGTGAGAATATTCTAGGATCCATAACAAGGTTTAAATAGTATACATTCTGAGACCGGAAGGTGATGAATGAAATGCATCTAAGAAGGTCCGAAAGGTTAATTATGTGTTACATAACTTGTGAGATTTTGTATATGGAATCATGAATGGGTTTACCACATAAATTTGGCTATCATATTAGACATCATAGGGAACATAATCCTAGCTTCTCATTAATCGCTTGAAATCTAGTAGTCATTGCAGTCTTTCATTACTTTACTTTAATAATTGATTTTGCAAAAATCAAAACCCCTCAATTACTTTATGCATTTTTATTTTGGGAATAGATATTACATCTGAAAAAGGATGCTAATAGATTTATTCTCACGCATTCCCTGTTGGATCGATCTCAACTCTTGTTGAGTTCTATATTTGATCAATGATCGCTTTACTATTCCTTTTAGAGTGTAAATTTGGGCGTATCATGGTTTAACTTCCTGATCCTGTCGATTTCCCATCGGATATAGGTAGTTTACACCCCTGCCCATATTAGTTATGATACTTCCTTATGGTGCTGCTGAAGACTGAGGTTTATTACCTCCATCACGCTGCCTCCTCATTGGGCACTCATTCTGGAAGTGACCAGTCTGTTCACAACTATAGCAAGCAATTGTACCTTCACAACACTCAATTAGATGGAGCTTACCATACATGCGACATGGTGGTTTCCCCCTCAAACCTTGAGTCAGACTAGCTTGGGACTGAGAACCCTGAGCCTTGTAATCATGATAGCCCTGATACTTCTAAACATACCTGTTACTCGGAGTTGGGGCACTTGTTATGGATGGTTCATAATTTGAAGAACTCTTCTGAAAATAGGGCCTGTTCCCCTTACCTTGCTTATGCTGGCTAGGCTCATGCCCTGCTGACTTAGCTTTTCTTTTTTCAACTGCTCCGCCCTATCCCTCTTCATGTCCTCCTTAAGTTGTTGGCATAGACCATAAGCATAGATATGTCCATGTCCAGAATCAGCATTGTCACTTTGCACTCCTTTTTCACATGTTTGTCTAAGTCGAATACGAACTTTCTCATTCTAGATCTCATGTCCGGGACTATCTCTAGAGCATACTGGATAGGTGTATGAACTTGAGGCTATATTCTCTGACAGTCATCCCTTCCTTCTTCAAGTTAACAAACTCCTCAACCTTCACTTCCCTTAATTCTCGTGGAAAGAAGTGATCAAGAAAGTCACCTCTCAAAGTCGTCCCAAATGGAAGGCTCAGCATCCTCACCTCCTTTCTTCCCATTGATTGTACTAGATATTTTCCACATCATTAAGTTGGTAGGAAGCCAGTTCAACTCCCTCGCATGCATAGGTTTCAACACCTTCCGCATCTCATCAATAAAATTCTGGGGGTCTTCCTCAACCTTAGGCCCAATGAAGATTAGTGAGTTCATCCTCAGAAAATCTCTAAGTCTCGTTGTTTCTCCCCAACATACGCAAGTCTACATCATCTAAACAAGTAATATAGTGGCCCTGATTAAGAGGCTGGGATATCAAACACGAAGGATTTAAGAAAAATTGGTAAAAAATCCAAGTTATTATGTTAGAGTGTTTTTAGTAAAAATAGTGAAGAGATTTGTGAAAAGAAATTAAATAACTAATTAAACTACTACACTAGTCTGGTTTGTTGTTAACTATCAATTTAAGAGCAATTTTGCAATTGTAACCTTAACGACTCCATGTTAGTCTCAAAGTCGCACATATGTCTGGGTTCCTGACGACTGATTCACTGGGTTAAAAATACCTAAAGTAGGTTTCACACTTCTGCCAGCCTACCATTATTGACTTCCTAATTACATCATTGAGCAGGGATAGACAGACAATTAAAAGTGCTTTAATGTTACCTTCCTATATTATGAACCAAGTGAGGTCTAAGGGTAGTTGTCACAGGTCTCTCTTAAAAGAATCAATCTAGTTCCCTAGTCGAACAAGCTCCCTATACAACTGTGTTTTATCTTATTCCAATATCTCTCGAATCCATAATAGACAAGAAATTTTACTCACTACTTGATTAGACTGAAGTACTGATTTAAGTAAGATAGGAGTAATCAAGACCTAAAATATTATCTATGGCTATAAACCCAGAATATAGGAGAATTAGCCACTCATATTAGGTTCATACATCATGAATGGGATAAAAATCATTAACAACCAAGAAAACAAAGATGAAAACTAACCAAAATAGCCCTAAAAAGAGTTTTGTCGTCTCCTCTAAGTTCTTTCTTAAACCATATATGAAAAGCCTAAAGCTTAAAACAAAATATGACTAAAATGTCACGACCCAAGCCTAGGGACTAGATGTGACATGACGAATGGGAAACCCGAAGGGACCCCAAACAAGCCTCTTAACGTATCATTACACATCATTGGTCGCGTAAGCAATTAAACAACATAATTGAATTAGAAATAAGGTCAAAGGGACTAAAGGAAAGCTTTCATAACATAAACATCAAACAAGAGAGTCAAGGCTCAAGGCATAAATACATAATATATCCAACAACACCTCTAAATATAGAACTTAGCGGGGGCCAAGACATACAACTGGGCTCACCGTCATAGTTAATAAGAAACATACATCAAGAAAAGAGAGTCTTAATACATAGCGTAAGAGTGTAATCATTGTCCCTGGAATAGAGGACTCACCAACTAGCTTGAGATAGATCGTACTAGCCACGTGGAGGAGGAGGATCAAGTGGGACTTCGGTTCCTACATGGTGACATCATGTAGGCATAGAGTATGCATTAGTACGTTTGAATGAACTGAGTATGTAGGATGCAATGCAACAAGTGATAAACACCATAAATAAAATGCACTACATAGGCAATGGATAAACATATAGCAATATGACATGTATGAATGATGCTTGAAGTAAAATCATGCTTATAGAGAACATAATATATGTGTAAGGAGAGACTATTATTAGTGAATATCCAATTCCTACCACCTCCTTGGAGAGGTGAATGACGTACAAACCCCTTAATATGGTTGATGATGTACAAACCCCTCAACATGGTTATCAAGGTACAAACCCCTCAACGTGGTTATCAAGATACAAACCCCTTGACATGGTTGCATGGGCCTACCACCTCCCGAGCGAGGTGATCAAGGTACAAACCCCTCAATATGGTTACCCCGAGCCTACAACCTCTCGAGTGAGGCTTGGTCAAGTCCCAACACTATAGAGTAATATCAAATACATGCATCCCTTTCATCATAATATAGTTATTTAACTCATAAAACATGCATAGGGCCTTTGATTCCTCAAGACATCATAACCAGATATTTTATCAAACACTTGGCGGGTGTGTAATACTACTATAAAAGCATGCAATTCAAGAGTAGAATCATTCTAGAAAATTCAGTGTAAAACCATATAGATACTTGGTAACACCCTCAAGCAATATACATCAAACCCTTCATCAAATCTCATAATTGATCTTACATTCATAGCTCAAAACATGCTAAACACAATCACAATTTCATGAAACCCCATCATAGTGTGCAATGAAATTCATAGTAAGTAAGGACCATGAGTAAATCAACTTTAAATCATACAAATTTAGGTAAAAAGGAAGCTTGGGCACCATGGGTGAAAGGACCCATTGGTTGAAACCCACATACCTTAGCTTTGGAGAATTCCCTGATGAAGATTTTAATGGAGACTTGAAGCTTGAATGATATCCTTAAAATCCAGAAGAAATTTGGACACTTACATTTTGAGGTGAAACATTATTTAAGTGTTTGAGAGAGTACTTGGGAATGTCTTGAATGATATGAATGTAAAATATGGCTAAGTATAAGCGTTTTCATGCATGAAAAGGCTTAGGCCCGAGACCCAAAAGTCTTTGACCGAGATAGAAAACTGGCAGCTAAAATACACTATGACGTGCCAAGGGTGCGAATGCTCACTGGAAATCACATTTTTGCGATTTTTAGATTTGATATAGTTGCTCTAAAATTGAGGTTAGACCTATTACCCCCTCAATTTTGTGCAGTGAACAAGAATATGAAGTTAGATTTTCGATATCAAGCACGAATTTTGAGATAAATGGAAATTACGATTTTGGGTATTTTCGAGGCACATTTTCAGGCACTTTTTGGGGTCGTTTCATAAAAATCCCATAATTTGATTTTTTACCATGCATCTTGAAATTTGGTACGTGGACAGACATGATTTGAGCAAGACTTCACTTTATTTGCTGACTGGATCAATTTGCACAAGTCTGCAATGCAGACTGTGCAATATTTCTTACTTTGCGCCCTTTTATTCTCCTTTTCAGCTAGCACAAATTTTGCCTAGGTCTGCGATGCACACTTGAGTATTTTTACTGAGTTATTTGATTTTAATCCTTCAATTCTGCAGCTGTGTTCTTCCTCCTGATCCTTGTATGACTCCGAACTAGCATAATCTGATCAAAATTTGTAAAAGCACAACCAAATAATGCACTTGGCGCTAGATTAACATAATGAAGGAAATCACACTAAAACACTTAGACTCTATGGATTTACCCTCTAACTAGATTAGCATAATAAAAGAAATCACACTAAAAACACCTAGACTCTATGGATTTACCCTCTAACTAGGCTCTATTTATGGGTATTTTTGGCTAGTTTGGCGTATAAATATGTTAAGATCACTACCCCATACTTAGAGCTTTATCCATCCTTGGGCTAATCAAGACACAAGCATGAGACTCCCTAGGCAGTATGTACAATGAACATCATATGACTGAGCCTTTTGAACCATGGTAAATAATTTTATAGACCCCTAGCAGCATTAACTTACATCTAGTACTCATGTACCAATGCGAACTCATGCAGAATTTCAGTTAATAGCTCGTCTCCTCACCAACTTGAGATGATTATGTACCCTAACTAGAAGTATTGCCCATGCACACCACTAAGAACCTAGAAAAGTATTAAGAATGTGTACACAATCAGCGCTCTGTCCCAAAAGATGTCTTATGTTGCTTCTAGTTCCCATAGGCTTACCCTTAATGTATGACTTCAACCTAGTTAGAATCTAACTCAAAGATTCACATAGGTATTTTATTTGGTTGTAGTGTAGGCTATGGGCTGGTGGGGTACATTTATGGGTATAACTAACATGGCTTA
>JAABOM020118577.1:0-22925 GCA_011800125.2 Solanum clarkiae | reverse complement strand
AACTTTAGAGTAACAAGGCAAGTTCTGGGTCCATACAAGATGCATGAATGCAGCAAAATAAGCTCACAGCACACATGGCAATTGCATCCACAATCAAGTATAGACTCATAGGTCATACTTTCAGTCTCAGCTTATTTTCACAATATCAGAACAAACATTGCCAGATACTCAAAAATGTATGAATGCATCAATAATCACGACCTCATAAATTTTGAGGTTACCTAATTTTTCATCAAAACATTGAAGACAAGTCTAAAAATTATGTATATGCTAATAGATACCACTACTATGAATTTACCAATTATTCTACACTACCTAAAATTCCAGTTCAACAGAAAAATAAATATCCACAAGGAAAAAGAAACATGGCAAGAAAACCTTGGGATCAAAAATAGGGGAAGTTATGGACTTGAGGCTACTCAGACTTCACCTTAATCCATAACTTCCACCACTCCACCAAAAGATGATACTTTGTCCTTAAAGTAAAAACAAAAAGAAAAACAAAACACAATAACATAGAAATATGTATGTACATCCATTAAAAACCAAAAATTAACATCCAAAATATAAGGAAAAATAACATCCAACATAAGAATATTTAAACACAAACCAAAAACCAACATAATAAAAATATTGTCTGAAAAGAGAACAAAGAACAAAGTATCCAACATAATAAAATAAGCATTGGAGTCAAAAGAAGTCAAACATCATGGTGCATCAAGCACCAGTCTCGGGCTGATCTGCAAGATCCTGGGGCTGCCTCTCCTCTATAGCATACTTTAAGTGGCCACCTTATGTACGGTGTGTTGTTCTCTCTCTCTCTCTCTCTCTCCCTCTCTCTCTCTCTCTCTCTCTCTCTCTCTCTCTGAATAGTCTCTAACAAAAGCGACTCCTGCAAAACCTCCTTAGGTATGGGCTCCTCCTCCTATCTCAGCTTCTTCGGGGTTGGCTCTGGGTCGACGTGCTCGAGGGGCCTCTTCCCTCGGGTGTCCGGACGATTAGTGAGCTAATCAAATGCCTCATCTCCTACTGGTGTTCCCTCATGGGATGGAACAGGGGCTACCAACATCTATAATAATTCGGCCTTGAACTTGGACAGCTCCTCAGTAACTGCACTCGCATCGGCAGGCCTAGCTCCCTCGACTATCCTATGGACTCTAGTCTCAATTGTGTCGACCCGAGCCTCAGACTCACTCATCAACTAAATCTCAAGAAAACACCCTCATCCTCTCCTCTGAGTCCGAAATAGTCTGATCAATCAATGGTCGGACCCATGCTGACAACTCCCGTAGCCTGCCCTCTACTACAGCCACCCTGTGTAGCAAAGCCTGAAAAGCAACAGCAGAGAAAAGAGGGTCAGCCTATAAAGAAGATGTTACTAGTGCTGGAATGCTGGAGGATGGTGTAGACGTGAACACAATGGCTGGTGTGGTCTCTACAGTAGCCAGAGTAGTGTCGGTAGTGGCTGGAGGTGACCCCAGAATCTGAGGCTACACCGGGAATGGCTCTGGGATAGCTGGAAGAGCTGCTCGTGGTAAGGACACCGAACTCTCATCAGCCTTTATCAGACCGGGATTTATGGTGCGTGTCGCCTCTACGTGAGGGTCCCAGTGAGGATCGATAAGAATACCTACTGCACCGCATAGTCGATGGATCAAAATTGGAAATGGCTGTGAGGTGCTCGTCTGAGCTGCAGCCTCATGAATCTGCTCCAAAATGATTCGGGCCCAATCTATAGCATAGCCAGCTAGAATGCTGGCCAACAATACTGCTCTCTTAAGGGTGATCACATTATCCATGAAGATTGGCCTAATATGCCAATGGATAATGGACCACCAAAACTTGGCCCGAAATGATAGGTGTTCTTTAACTATGGGATCGGCGTGGTTTGTGACCCACGTCGGCTCTACACCCTCCTCGCAAATTTGACTGGCGATCCACCGTAGCAACTCTATCCTGGCCCCGATATCCTTCCCAGTCACCGCTCTTCTCATTTTATCAATACGGATATCTTACTCCGCGGTGGACTGAGGCACTCTATAATTAGGCCTAAACTGCACTCGTCAGATTGTCTCCTTTGTGATATCAACTCTCCTCCTCCGGACTGTCACCACTTGTAGCCTCGGCCGCTCAATTGGTCTTTTATTCTTCGGTAACCCCCGGCGGAGTGTAGTAAGATACGACGCATAGAACTCACGGACTATGTAAGGGGTATAATTGCCCAGCTACTGTATGGTCCATCATAGTCCATGCTCATCATATCCAGCATCTAATCTGGGCACTCTATCCAAGACTGAGGCATTCAACCGAGACTCCTCATGAAATTGTTGGACTAGTTTCCCTTGCCCCTTAGGATCTAACCCCTGGTTATATATCTCTTTCATCCAAGGTATGCACCATTTGCAGTCGGCTAGAGGTTGGGGCTGAATTTCCTCCTACTGAGAGGTCCTCTCCAACTCCGACTCTGAACCTGAGTGAGAGGGGGTATCTGTGGCAAATTGTTATCTGACCCATCCCCGTTGCCCTATTATTCCTCCTCTTCGGATTGGGAGGAACTACTAACTTCCATGGGTAGTTACGCTGCAAGTGCCCGAGTCTGGGGTCTATTGGCCTCTGAGTACACCCTGGCTCTGTGAACTTCCACAAAGCCCTCTGATTACTCGGTTTCGGAGGATTCATCTCACAACCTACGTTGGAGAGCTTTAATTGGTCGTTTGTCTTTTGGAGGCATTTTATCTGCAATCAAACCACAAAGCGACACGTAAGCTCAAGATGTTTGATCCATTAAAACACAAAACAAAGAACAAGAAACAAAAACAAGTAAAGAGTAAAAATTTCACTGATGCAGCTACAAATTTGCAGATACGAGTGCAGTTACGACTCGTAGGGTGACCTACGATTCATACTCTACTATCGTAGAACCAGTATGCCTTCAAAAATGCTTTCTGATCCCAGATACGATACAAGTTACGAGTCTTAGGGTGATCTATAAGTCATTGTCTAGGCTCGTAACCATTTTCAGAAACCTTTTTCTGAACTCAGATAAGCTTACAAGACTCTCACTACGAATTGTAGCAGGAACTATGAGTCATATATGTGTCTCGTATGAGAAACATGAAGGAACTACAAATGATTATTGCTTGCTACAAGGGACCCTTATGATTCGTAGAGGAACATACTAGTCGTAGGAGTGCCTCGTAGCAGAAAACCGAATGCATCAGTGGTACCTAACATTTTCCCACAACAAGGCAACACATTAAATCACACAATCAACACTCTTTTCATATAAAAACAATTACAAATATTTAGCACATAATCAATTCCCCGGTCATATTGTAAATACAGAACAACAGTCACCCTTAAGGATCGATTTACTTTACCAGAACATCAAGCACAATGCAAACCAAACACTTTCAAAGCTCATACTTAACATTAACAACATATTCCAAAGGGATGCAATGGTCATACATATCAATTAAGTTAAACCCCAAAAGTTGAAGCATAAGCATCACACCCATATCCGCTAAATTTCAACTTCGACACCTATTCAGACCATACACGGGCAACAATCACACTCTACATCCTATGAATGAATCATAAATTGTGCAATCATCATCACCCATTAAGGAATTTCAACACAAGTAGGTTCACAACTAAACCATTCAAACCTTAAAAGCCCTAGATTACAAGTCTAGTTCAATGCTCACTATGCGGCATGATTTATCATGATCGAGAAAATCATATACTCATAAGGGAACAAATTCACCACAAATTATTGCAAAACATAACCACAGAGCTTACCAATCGATTGTAGAGGTGAACTAAAGTGACACAAATTGAAAATCAAGCTGAAACTCTAGACTTTGGTAACCTCGCCGAAATCCTTACCGGAAAATGACGTGGGTGGTCGAGATTTTCGCCGAAAAACAGAAAGTAGGGGTAGATTTGGGTTTTTCATCGCCTATTTAGGGTTTGTGATTAAGAATAGGGATCAATTTTATTTTGTCCCCTCATATAAGCAAACTTCGTCGAGGTTTTCAAAATCTGCAGATCGGGGCTACGCGACCCTAAGAGTCATAGGCAGGCCTATGACTCTTAGGTCTTGGTCACGTAGCAGACCTAATGCTTGTGAAAATTTAGGAATCATACCTAGGCACTACGAACCCACTTACAACTCGTAGGGGACCCTATGAGTCATAATATTGGCTCGTAGTGTATGTGCCAACTTTTGATACTCACTGATTCTCTCTACGAGGCATGACTACGAGTCGTAGTGAGGACTATGACTTGTAGGCCTGAGCATAGAGGCTACTCCAATTGCCATCTTTCAGATCTTAAGTACTTCAATTTTCAGCTGAAAACCAAATCTCAAAACACAACAATTCCCAAAATCTTACAACTGCACCGATGTCTTTCAATCATAAAATTAAACTCACAGCTTCTACCTAAGAATTTCAACAATTGAAAACACTTAAAAATATACCAACACTTATCAACAATGCTTGGGTTGCCTCCTACGAAGTGCCTTCTTTAATGTCGTGGCTCGACTTTGTCATCTACCTTTATCAACTATCATCGAGGGTCCATACCTCACTCTTGCACTCGTTTGGGTATTTCATGGATTGGCAAATGCCGAACACAACTTTTTCATCATTAACCTTAAACCATAGTTGACCTGAATCCATATCCACTAAGGCTCTCCCAGTGGCCAGAAATGGTCTCCCCAAAATGATGGGCACCTCAAAATTAACTTCACAATCAAGGATCACAAAATCTGCCGGGAAGATGAATTTATCTACTTTAACAAGCACATCCAAAAGGATTCCCTCTGGCTTTTTAATAGTTTGATCTAACATAAGCAATCTTATTCTTTTCGGGGTAGGAGTACTAAGGCTAAGCCTTTTGAATACTACAAGAGGCATTAGATTGATGCTCGCTCCTAAGTCATACAATGCTCTTGCAAACTCGACATCACCAATGGTGCAGGGGATGGTGAATGCACCGGGGTCATCTTGCTTTTGACCAATGCATTTGGTCATAATCACACTACATTGTTAGAGTTATTGCAAGAACTCTTGGCTCAAAGTCAATTTCTTGGTGACCAAATCCTTCATATATTTTGTATACCCAAGCATTTTCTCTAAAGCTTCTAGAAGGGAAATATTGATGGAGAGTTGCTTCAATATCAAAAGGAAGTGCTTGAATTTACCCTCCTCTTCCTTTCCCTTGAGCCTTTGAGGGACAGGAAGAGGAGGTTTGGGAATTGATTTCAATTTCTCATGATCCCTTATCTCTTCTTGTTGCATCCGAACAACCTTCGGATCTTCTCCCTCATCCAAGACTTCACCACCAATACCTTCTCATCAACTTCATCCACAATTACTGGCATAGGGGGATTTACGGTGCTCTTGCCACTCTTAGTCATCACCACCATGTAATGCCCTTCATTCATTGGGTTTAGAACTGTATTGCTTGGTAGGGTGCCCTTTTGGCGCTGATTCAATTGTGAAGAAACTTGTCCAAACTATTGCTCAAGTTACTTGATTGCCACTGAGTGAGACTCTATCTTTTGATTAATACTTGAGATATCTTCTTTCATTCCCTTCAAAGTCTCATCTTGATGGTTGGCTCATTTTAACAAATTTTTGAACATATCTTTAATCCTTGAATTGCTTGATCAGGCATCACGATTATATGGTGGCACATAAGAACTATTCTTGTAGCCCTCTCCTCTCCCCCATTCTGCATCTGACACACTCTCTCTCATTATATCCACCATAGTTATCTCTATACATCCCATCACGGGTGAATTTCTGACCTTGATTCCTGTAACCTTGCCTCCAATAATCCAAATTGGACCCTTGGGTGTTGTTCCGGAAACCCACCGCTTAGTTGCTTACAAAACACGCATCCTCATTAAAGAATGGATCATCATAGATGGGAGCCTTCGGAGGTTGGTGCATGACTGCCTTGACACTTACCTGATTTTGCTTTAAAACTAAGTCCATACTTGTGTGAAGTTGAGCAAGTTTCTCCATGATCTCTTTATTTACCTTTGCTTGCTCATTATTTGTGTTAACCGCACAAGAAGATTTCACCATACCTTTCTCTTGTTGTCCCCATGCTCGATTTGTTTTGACCACTTGCTTCGTTCTTGCGGCTATCAATGCAAAAGGTTGATCTAGGAACATGCCTCCCATAATCGTATCAATGCAAGCTTGACTACTTTCATCAAGTGCCCGATAGAAAATTTCAACTAAGGCATGGTCAACAATCTTGTGATCAGGGACCATCCTTAAGCATTTAGTAAACCTCTCTCATGTTGTGCTGATAGAATCACTTTGCAATTGCTCAAAGTTGTTGATTTTGTCCTTGAGCTTCAACTTCTTGTACCTTGGGAAATATCTTTCGACGAATACTCTCTGAAGTTCCCAACTTGTGATAGTACCAGGAGAAAGCTCAAACAACCATATAGCTACATTGCCAATTAATGATAGTGAAAACACTCTCAAACACATAGCAACAAGAGAAAGGTTTTCTTTCCCCATGACACTCTTGCAAACAAACACCACATTTTGAAGATGGTGGTAGGGATCCTCCGAAGTCAGCCTTGTGAATAGTCCTCGGTTTTGGAGCATTTGGAGCAATCTACTTGATACCATGAACTTAGTATCTGTCGGTAAAGGAGGCAGTACTATAGCACCAGTAACATCTATAGACATAGGGTTCAATCGATATTGATTCCACCCATAAGCATTTTCATTAAATTCCCTGAGTTGTGGCATGTTACCCCTTTGTGGTGGATTCTCCTCTCTATCCATATCCTCATTTGTATGCATATCCACCTCAACCTCAATATTCTCATTCACTTGAGCCATTCTTCTTGGTAATGGATGGATCTCCAAATTTAGTAGAGCTAAGTGATTGCCTTGGCTCCTTGTGTTGGGCATATAACCTAGTATACCCTGCAAATAAAATCAAACAACAAAAACAAAAATAAATGTAAAGTACAAAAGACTCTACAAATCAACACTAGAACTAACTAATAGTGAAATCAACTCAAAACCTAGTTGTATTCCCTGGAAAAGGCGCCGTAATTTTTGATGATGTTCACGCTCCAATAAGAAAGTGATCGTTGTCAGCAATTAACCTCACCATGGTTAGGATCAAATCCACAGGGAATACAGGGATTGACTACAAGACTTCACTACTAATTATTTCTAGTATTTATGACTACAACCTCTAAATGGGAGGGGGGGTTGTGATTCAAAAACAAAATAAAATAAACAGTAACTATAATGCAAGGAAATACTCAATTTTGGGGACAACTCAGGAATTGTGTTCCCCATGGTTCTCTCGATGACATAACTACAATTGGTTATTTGCATGTAGGATGGTAACTTAGGTTCTGCCAAACCTCTTGTGAAGGTGAAGATCGAATTTTACCATGGCGCTTAGTCGGCCACCATAGTCCCGGTCAGCTTCCCCTTGGTCAGGTTTGGTTGATTAAACGAGAACTCATCAATCGAATTCTGTCATCTACTTCCCTTTTCCTATTCATCACTACCTTGGTTGGGATTTAGGCGGGATTTGGTGTTGGCCACCGCCAAATAATGATAAAAATGAAGGGAAATAGATAATACATGTAAAACCCCAATCATAGAAATGCAAGAAACCTAGGTTATTTCAAGTCAACTACCCATGGTTCCCACAACCCTAAGTTATGGGTTTTTAGCTACTCATGGCTAAAGAAAAACATCCAAAATACACATGATAGACATAGTTGAGAGTTTTACCAATAACAATGAATAGAATGGGCACCACAAGTTGCAAACTCACAAGCTTGATTGATAAACAATGAGTACAAGGTAAGATTTGCAATCTTCAAAATAGGTTTTCCAATAGAGAACAATAATCTACCCTAAAAAACTAAGAGAAGATTCAAAATGTAATGGTAAATCTGGTCGAACTCTCTCAGAAAACCTAACTTCAACTATATATAGCATTTACAAAATAACCCTAAAATTTACACAAAAAAGACAGTTGGCAGCTGATAAGACTCGCAGTTATGACTCGTAGGATGACCTACGAGTCCTAGTCGGGGTCTCGTATCAGGTCCTTGGCATCTTGGACTGAACTGATATGACTCATAGGTACAAATCATTTCTTAAGCTATGACTCATATGTTTGTCTCATAGACTTGGTCTTCAGTATTTGGTCCAATATTTTGGCTCTCTGATTCTTGCTACGAGTCCACCTATATGTGTTGTAGTATGTATTAAACTCGTAGGATGTCCTTGTAGGAGCGACCTTCATTTGCCAGATATTTGATTTTGGTCTCTGATTCTTGCTACGACACCAGTATACGACTCATAGGTTGGCTCGTATGGCCTATACTTCACTAAAATCTATAACTTTTCTGCAAATCATGCCAACCTAACTTTTTTACAAGATCAACACAAAAACACATCAAAACACTAAAAAATCACTTTAAGAACTCACAAAATCCCTTGTTTCAGGCACCAAATGTGTTGTATTTCGGCAGCACATTAGGAAACCACTATACGATTAGTACCTGGTCTCGTAGATTTTTTTAGTGATAAAAATTTTTTGAACCACTACTTTACAAAAGATGTTTATGGTCGTAGAATTCACTACGGCTTGTAAAGGTGGTTTCATAGAACCCTTCTGCAACTTAATTCAGATTATTATTCCATTCCAATTTTCAATTTGTAGGGCTAATCATAGTGCGTATATGTTCAAGTTTCAGGTACTATGGTTGTAAAAGCAAAACGCGATGAGATCAAGGCCCCACATAGGAGGCTCAAACATGAGCCTTTAGATGATGAGAAGGCCACTACACTGAGTGGATCACTAGAAGAGTTGGGTGTCAGCCTGGACCCAGATGCAGATCGACCATAGACCAAAGTCGCTACCAGGTTTGGGCAGACTTAGGCTCTTGTTATTTGCACTCCCCAATCTGAGGAGGGAGGAAGCGATGAGAGCGTTCTACCATAGATGACTTCGTCCAGAGAGGAGTCCAGTTCTAAGGGAGGCTCTGAGAACATATCAAAGGCAGAGTCCTCCGTCATACCCTGATCATCACCATCTCCACCTGACACCCTTACTAGTCGGTGGCATGTCACGGGTATGTGTGATATCTTCACAGAGGTCTTGCAGCACAAAGAGCGAGGCAATCCAACCCACTCCATATATGAGGAGCCCCGAATCATCTTTGATAGACTTGATTGTTTCACCGATCTCCAGGACACGATGATTCGCAGTGGGCTTCAGTGGCTCACACAGTCGCTAGGATAATATGCCCTGACCATGATGAGGGAGTTGTATGCCTCATATGCAGCCACAGTATATAATACTCTTCCTAAGGAAAAGAACCCCCTCACTCAGCCCAGACTAACTGAGAGGAGAGTGAGGGGCTAGCAAGTGGATATATCGGAGACCACCATCTATCAGATTCTTTTTGGATCGGAGTTCCCTGCCCCTAGATCCATCGCACAATTTGACTACAGGGTGGGGCAGATGAGGAACCCCCTTGTTATGAGAGATCCAGAGTAACTAGCAACCTTGATGAGATGGGTGGCTGGGTATATTGCTGAGAAGGGTCTAGAACCTACATGGGTCGCCACTCATTTGGAGGCCATTGTCAAGGCTTCACTCAGTTTCCCTGCCAAGCTTTGGTAGGCGGTTGTTCGTTCACGTATCTGGCCTATACTTGCTGATAATACGTTGACACCAAAGCATGCAGTTTTGGTTACGATATCTTAGATGGCTATGATATTGATTGGGTTACCTCATCGCCGAGCAGATTCATGAGGTCGCACTGAAGAGGGCCACCTCCATCCCATTCTAGAGCCTGATATACAGGCTCTGTATAGAGTAAAAGGTAGAGAGTTTGCACTAGCTGGACCAGCTGATTGAGGCCTAGCATACATTGGATCCCAACCTGATCAAGGATAAAGAGAACCCAATAGCACTCTGGTGAGCACAGCCTCTACCTACGCCTGAGATATTCACCCCAGCACCACCTCCTAAGGGTTCACAGACTACCACTTCCATAGCTGCTACTATTGAGGAGAGTCCCCCATAGCCTGAGGTAGATGAGGAGAGGATGCCCACTACTTTTGTCCCTGGACCATAGGCCACCATATACGCCTGCGGGCATAGTTTATGTGTCCGCCGCATCTATGCAGGCCTTGGCACAGAGGTTATCTCATGTTGAGTCACAGCTGACTCAGCTCGTTCATCAGATCAGGCCATGGGTTTGCCAGGCCAATTTAGGCTCGGAGGGTCATATGCAAGCATTCACGATCGCTACTATTTAGGACTATATCTCTATCGTGGATGCATGCATTGACGCCTTCAAAGAGAGGGTATAGCAGAGCCTGCATATGGCCTGGCCATCAGACTTGATAGCCCCGCAGACATAGATCCAGTGACTTTAGGATGAAATAACAGAAGCGTTGGAAGAACAGGTTGCATTACCAAAGACTACATCTTCGGTTCCATTGGTAGATCTTTTGGCTCCTGAGGAGTCTGTTTAGTCTTTCCACGGGAAGAGACCTTGCATGGACGATGATCCTGATACTGTACAATTTCAGGCGGGGATGATTAAGCAGGAGGAGCTCAAGCTTGCCGTGAGGACATCTAGACGAGAGGCAGAGATATGACAAGCTCGAGAGGTAGAGCAGGTGAGGGGTATTGGCCCCTCCGGACAGAGCACTTTCACTTAGGAGACTACACCATAGGAGGAGGGTGTCCAAACTCAGTCACACACTGGCGCTTAGGCACCCAGGTATGTTTTTTGACCCCTATATGTTCTGGTTTACTTTTACTTTGTGCATTGGGGACAATGCACATCTTTTTTCGATAGGGTATGGGTAGTTGTGGGCCTCAGTAAAGTATGAGTAGCTTGGGTCCATAACTATCCCAATTTTTTATCCCAGAATTTTCTTGCTTGTGTTCTTTTTCCCCGTAGATATTTACTCTCCATTGAACCTGCATGTTTAGGATGTTTATATAGTATTTGTAGCATATAGTACCAATACTTGTGGCATATAGCATATTTTTATGTTTTTCTTGAAAAATGATACGCATTAAAAATTTTGATTAGTAGTTAGATAGATAGAAACCATGCATGTTTAGGTATGTGATAATATTTGTTCTAATAAGTGAGGATAAATTGAAATAAAAAGCATGATCTGAGAGTCTTTTGTTGATAATGTATGCAGTTCCATGTGAGTGTGAGCTTAATTTGCTATATTCATGTGTTTTGCTCTAATTCGAAACTTGCCCTGTTACTCTAAGTTAGATTGTAGATTAACTGGATTAGGAAAGGATCTTAGGCCATTGTTCTTAATAGTCCACTTAGCCTAAAATGACTAAACCAAAACTATGATATATCCCTTGTTGCTAAGGTTTGAGCCTAACATGCACCTATTCCTATTCATTGAAAACTCCTAATTAACAAAGCCTTGTTAGTTGTAAAATCCTAAAATTGGCCTTGGTCATTCCTTGAATATTGTGCATCTTGACTGAGGCAAAAAGCCTAAGTCGAGGGTGGCTACCAAAATGGGCCCTGGTTCTGAGGATGGATATTGTGCACCTCAACACAAGCCAAAAGCCTTAGTTGAGAGTGGGTGGTGTAAGGGTAAAACACAAAAAAATTAAGGGGGTGAATTAGCAATATAGAGAGAAAAAAGGAAAAATCATGTACAGGTGCAAGAAAAATGAGTGATTCCTTAGTTGTGAGCTAAAAAGCAAAAAGAAGTTTAAAAATAAGGCAAAGGGCTGAAAAATGAAAAGAAAGCACCTAAAAAAGCTTGAAATGGGAAAAAGGGAGAAATAGGTGAAAATAACAGAGTTAGTAGGGCAAAAGTGCAGAAAAATACAGTGTCAAGGAGGGTCTTTAGTCACTATGTTCCTATAGTACCTTACCAAAGCCCCCTGAGCCTATGTTACAAGCCTAGAAAGTCCTAAAGTATTCCTAGTCCAGTTAGTTAAAGGTCTAAATCATGAGTATAAGGGCAAGCCTATGGTATTAGGCATATGCATGAATATCTTTTGTGAGAGTAAGCGATTTTGCATAGTCCCAAAGTTATGCATGAAAACATCATTGAGTGTCGGATATGAAACTTCTTTCTGTGAGGGCACTTGCATTGCATTATATTGATAGCACTAGACTTGTTCATTGATTGTGGATTGTTGATACTACCTCGCTAGTCATAGTTATGTTGTCATATGCACTAGTTTATATTGATTTGCTAGATAGCTATTTGATCCTGGTTTTAAAAAGTTGGTGTGGGTGTCTGCATTTAAGGCTTATATGATGTATTCCATTGGGTTGAGGTCTGTGCATTACTATATTATCTATACAAATTGAGTCTGTCATTTGAGGACAAGCAACAATTTTATGTTGAGGATGTTGATGTGCTTCCAAAATACAACCTTTTTGATGCATAGAATTTTTTGTGTGTTCTCAATACAATGTTAGTTGGTTTTATGTGTTTTTGTGTTTATATTTGACGAATTACAGGTTGGCCTTGATATTGGGGAAAAGTGCAGAAGTTGTTGATTTTTACTGCTATATGAGAACCTCTACGGGCTATAAATCATTCTATAGGTCGTAGGATGGTTTCCTGAACAATTATAGTGAGGGGTTATTTTCTAAAATTTATTCTATGAATATACAAATGAGCTGTAGTAGGTTTTTCGAGTCGTAGAAGATGATTCGTGCCCTGAGGATCAGAGATTAGGACTTTCTGAAGTTTCACCAGATGAAACCCCCTTTACGGGTCGTAAGCTGCTTTACGAGTCATAGATGGGTGACGTAGAGTTGAAGTCCAAATTTCCAGTAGCTGAGTATGAGACCCCGATTATGGATCATGGAATGCAATACTACTCGTAAACTTCTTTCGTATCGTGTGCCGACCAGTTCTCCTATTTTATTTAGGACTTGTATTTTACTTATTATAAATAGGTTTTGTAGGTTATTTTTCAGAAGTTTTTTGCCTAGTAATCAGAGAACTCAATAATTAGAGAGAGAAAATTATGAGATCATATTGGAGAGTCTTTGAGAACACTTGCGTTTGAAATTCATCTTTAAGCTTGTGATTCTTATCGAAGTTGGGTTTGCTTGTTCTTAATTCAATTATGTAAGTATTCTATTATGTTTTTTCAATACATAATTCTTGCATCTACACAAAACATGAGTAGCTAAATCCGCAACTAGGGTTGTGGGAACCATGAAGAATTAACAAAGTAAAACCAGATAATTCATGATTCTTTTAAGGTGTATATGCATATATTAATTAACTTACTTCGTTTTACATGTCTTCTAGTGGAGGCCAGCATTAGAATCCCCCTAGTGTTACTGATTGGACCAAGGTAGTAATGAATAGGAAAAAAGATAATTAATAAAATTTGATTGATTTGTTCTCGTCTAATCAATCAAACTAGGTCATAGGGAGGTTGTACTGGGACTAATAGGTAAGGATAGTAATGCACACTATGGAGATGGGCCAAGTCGCATAGTGAAATTCACCTCTCACTTTTGACCAAAGGTCTTGATGAATACAACTTACCGTCTTGCATGCTATACACCAGAAAAGAACTAGTTTATCTGGTAATATTGAGTTGGGGAATCATGGGGAATACAAAAAACCCTACTTTATCTCCATATTGACTTCTCTCTTGTGATAGTTAGCTTAGTTATATTTCTCATTGATTATTGCAAATCCCCCCCTTCCCCGGGAAAGTTAATTTGTTAACCATTTGAATGGCAATCATTGAATTCTCTTGAGTCTACGTATTCCCTATGGGTTCGATCCTAATCTTTGTTAGGTTCTATTTCTTGATAGTGATGGTTTTATCCTCTAAAAAGGAGGTGTAACTTGGGTGACCTCACTTAGAGAGAGAAAATTTGGAAATTTGGGAGAGGTTTTGAGAGTGAATAAGTTAGAATGATTTAGGAATAGGTTTTATAGGAATTCAGTAAGTTAAGTTTGTTATTAGAGTCAAAACAATGTAGTGTAGGCGTTAAGTGGATCGAAAATGACCAAAAATCCCTTAATTTAAAAATTGTCGGACCCATTTACCTATTTATAGGTCATAGATTAAAGTAAGATCATATTTGGCATTCGTAATATACATGTCACAAAATTTTAGCTACTGAAATTTGCACCCCCAAACCACAAGCCAATAGTATGGTTTGTAGTTCTTTTTACGGATAGTAGGTCTCTTCATAGAAACCTCCCAAACATAGAAAATTTTTCATTCTTTGGTGTCCCTTTTACGACTCAATCAATAAGCCGTATTTCTATGTATGACTCGTAATGTCCTTTGTACAATGACTTCCGGTGATCAAAATTTTCACCAATTTTTATACCTCAACCATGATACTTGTCTACGAACCGTAGTGCAATCCACGAGGCCATAGATTAGCTCGTAACACCAGTCCAGTTCAAAGTTACTACAACTTTTTCATTTTTCAAAATTTTCAATATGCGGGGTGTTACAAAATAGATAGAAGAAATACCAAGAATCAGTGAAGAAGATAGACAGAGCATCCAACTGAAGAAGAACGAGTCCAAAGTGAAGATGATGCAAAGAAGAAGACAAAACAATTTGGAGTTGAAATGACAACAAATCGACATTTTAGGGCAAACAAAGTGGCGGAATAGAAGGAAGAAAGTAATGTCATACACTTGATTTATATAGAAAATAATTTTACTCATGTTTTAGAAACCTACAAATCTTGTTTTGGGCTTTGTGCCAGAACGTTGTTAGATTTGGTTTTTGGTTAATAAAATGGTCCATAAATCACAAATTTTAACTAAAAAAAAAATTAAAATTGTGAGTTTCATACCTAAATTATCACTTATTAGTTTGCGAAAACACACCCCAATGGTGTGTATAATACACTCTCTTTTATTAAAAAAAACTTACCACATGGATAAATTATTTTACCTTGACAAAAATTAAATAAATTATCAAATAATAGTTAAAAGTTAACGATTAGTATAAATATTCCCTCAAAAATATTATTTTTAAGATAATTATTTTTTAAAAAATAAAGGTTAAAATAGTTTTCTCACTTACTCTACCCCCACCCCCAAACAATCCGCGCCTTTCTTTTATAGAAAAAAAAACTCTTTTATAAAAACTATTTAAAAAATTCAAACTTTACCTCCTCTTCCACTCCTTCGTAAAAATTGATATTATACATTTTTATGTTTTTAAAATAAATAGAAATTCTATCCCAACCCCATTTAACCATCCGCTTCTAATTTATTTTTTATCTTTTATATATATTTTTTATTGTTTTTTATTGATATGCACACATATATTTAGAAAAATATTTTTTCTACTTGTGTACCGAATATAACAAAAATAAAAAGAATTATTTTTAAAAAAATCTTTTTGCAAGTAAAAAAATATTATTTTTTGAAACTAAGAAAAAAAATGAAAGCAGAGGATTAAGCAGGTAGGGTAGAAATTAAAAATATTATTTCTAAAAAAATAAAAATAGTATCTAAATTATTATTCCAAGGGGGAAAGGGGAGATGAGGTAAGAATTTCTCTTAAAAAATTTACAAAGAATTTTTTTAAAAAAAAAATTAAAACTAAAACATTGGTTGGCTCAGGGTGGATGGGGGTGGGAGTTTATGGGAGAGGAAGCGGTGGAGTGAGGTAAGAAAAATATGTTATATTTTTTTGAAATAATAACACTTTGATATTTAACTTTAACTAATACTATAATTTATTTATTTTGTTAAGGTGGAATATTTTTACCATCTGGAGTGTGATGTGGTCATTTTTTAAATAAAAGAGAGAGTAAAGTACACACACCATATGAGAGTGAAATAAAAGAGAGAGATGTGTTTCTCAAACTAATAAGTGATAATTTAAGCGTGAAACTAAAAAAAAAAAGGATAAAGAGCATGTTTTTGACACTTACCTCTTTTCTAATATATAAATTTATTAAAATCATACTTTTATAGCTCATCAAATAGGTATCACAACTTCAAGAAAGCATATCATATCATAGGAAGAGTCCATTTATATACACCTTTGCACATAATGTGGGTATACTCCCCATATTATCATCATTTCATAAATATTAGGGTCTTAAGTCACTCTCATTATCATATTATCATCATCGTCATCGACAAATCATGTTTTCATACTTAAAATCATACTCAGAAAAATCATAACTTTGTCATCGGAAACTAGGGTAATATGTGGATTCCTTAGAAATTGAAGTTAAAACAACGCAATTAGATGAGAATCATATAGGAATCATGAAATTGAGATCAATTTGGATCATTAGTAAAGGAACCCACATGAATTCAACAGGCCATAATCATAATATGCTTGAAATCACTTTAAATCATAAAAATCATGTAATTCTTCATAATTAATGAATATTTGAGTATAATAATCATGTCATAATCATAATCCAATCACTTAGAGTAGCATCATGAAAACCCATAAGAAATCATGCTTGAGCTTTGAGAAAAAAGAGGTTTTGTATTGGGCTCCATGGTTGAATCTAATCCATGAATGAAACCTTACATACCTCAAGTAAAATATCCTAACAATTAGAGTGATTAGACCTTAGAATCCTTAGCAAAAACTTGAAACCCTAGCTCCAATAGAATCCTTGCTTAGAGAGAGAAATTTTGGAAATTTGAGAGAGGTTTTGAGAGTGAATGAGTTAGAATGATTTAGGAATAGGTTTTATAGGAATTGAGTCAATTAAGTTATTTAGTATGATCAAAATGATGAAGTGTAGGAGTTAAGCGGATAGAAAATGATAAAAAAGAATCCCTTAATTTAAAAATTGTCGGACCCATCTACGAGCCACTATTTACGGATCGTAGATTAAACTATGAGTCATATTTGGCCTTCATACTATGCATGTCACAAAATTTTAGCTACTTAAATTTGCACCCCTCAAATCATGAGCCAATAATGGTCCGTATTTCTTTTTACGGATAGTATATTTCTTCGTAGAAACCTCTCAAACTTAGAAAATTTTTCATTCTTCAAATTTTACATTCTTCAAATTTTTCATTCATTAGGGTCCCTTTTACGACTCAATCAACGAGTCGTATTCCTAAGTACAACTCATAATGTCCTTTGTACAATGACTTCCGGTGACCAAAATTTTCACCAATTTTTATACCTCAACCACGATACTTGTCTGCGACCCGTAGTGCAATCCACGAGCCATAGATTAGCTCGTAACACCAGTCCAGTTCAGAGTTACTACAACTTTTTTATTTTTCAAAATTTTCAATATGCAGGGTGTTACAAAATAGATAGAAGAAATACCAAGAACTAGTGAAGAAGATAGACAGAGCATCCAACTGAAGAAGATAGACTCCAAATTGAAGATGATCCAAAGAAGAAGCCAAAACAATTGGGAGTTGAACTGACAACAAATCTACATTTTAGGTCAAATAAAGTGGTGGAACAGGAGGAAGAAAAGTAATGTCATACACTTGATTAATATAGAAAATAGTTTCAATTATGTTTTAGAAACCTACAAATCTTATTTTGGGCCTTGAGCCAAAACATTGTTGGATTTGGTTTTTGATTAATAAAATGGTTCATGGATCATAATTTTAGCTAAAAAACATTAAAAGTGTGAGTTTCATACATAAATTATCACTTATTAGTTTAAGAAATACACTTCAATGGTGTGTGTATTACACTCTTTTGTTGAAAAAAATTGTCACACGAATAAAATATTCCACCTTGATAAAAATTAAATAAATTATTCGTACTAGTTAAAAGTTAAAGTAAAGTATTAATATTCTCTCAAAAATATTATTTGTTAAGATAATTATTTTTTAAAAAAATAAACGTTGATATTTTTCTCACCTACTCTACCCCCACCCCCCAACAATCCGCGTCTTTCTTTTTTTTTTAAAAAAAAAAACCTCTTTTATAAACTATTTTTAAAAAAATTCAAACTTTACCCCCTCTTCCACTCCTTCCTAAAAAAATTGATATTATTTTTATTTAAAAAAATAAAAAGAAATTCTATTCCAACCCCATTTAACTCTTCGCTTCTAATTTATTTTTATCTTTTTTAATATATTTTTATTTCTATTTATAGATATGTACACTTATATTTAGAAAAAAAAATCTACTTGTGTACCGAATATAACAAAAATAAAAGAATTATTCTTAAAAAATCTTGTGGCAAGTAAAAAAAATTATTTTTCTAAAATGAACAAAAAGGAAAGAGGAGGATTAAGCTGGTAGGGTAGAAATTAGAATTAGTATTTTAAAAAATGCTAAAACAATATCTAAATTATTATTCCTATAGGGAAGGGGGAGATGAACTAAGAATTTCTTTTAAGAAAATTATAAAGATTTTTTTAAAAAAAAAAACTAAAACTAAAACATTGGTTGGCTCAGGGTGGGGTAGTGGTTGGGGTGAGGATGGAGGTGTGGGTGGGGGTTTATGGGAGAGGAAGTGATGGAGTGGGGTAAGAAAAATATTTATATTTTTTTGAAATAATAATACTTTAATATTTAACTTTAACTAGTACTATAATTTATTTATTTTGTTAAGGTGGAATATTTTTACCATTTGGAGTGTGATGTGGCACTTTTACTTTTAAATAAAAAAGAGAGTGTAGTACACATGTAACACCCTGTAAAATTATCAAAATACTCCTAAATGAGAGATGTACGGTTGGGATCGTAATAGTACATACACTGAGAGACATAAGCATCTTCCTATGCTTTGATGGCAAATCCAAGGTGGGATATGCGATCAACATGAAAAATTGAGTAGAAAAGTCGATTGATTTTTAGAGCTATTGGATCAAAAAAATTTCAATGCGAAAATGCTTTCTAGTGAGGGTGCATGATAGGTGCACGATGCGCACCTGCCACGGATTTTCACTTAGTTTTGGTCCAAATATTTTGTACAAGGTTACAAAACTCGTTCGGAGAATTTTCGATGAAAAACACCGAAAATGTCACAAGTCCATGTCTCAGACGCCCATGCACGAGGCGAACATTTTTTTCAATTTTTCGTGAGGGACATTCCAGACCTTTCCCAATCCGTCCTAAACTCAAAATACGATTAACATATGTTATTTTTTGTCTAAAAAGGGTTTCTAAACCCGTTCTAAGTTCTTTTACACTAAATGTAAGTTAGAGTTCTTGAGAGAAGAAGAGAAAGAAGCTAGGGTTCTAGAGGTTGGAGTCAAATCCTTGAGAAGATTGATGACATTCTTCATTCTAGGTAAGTGAGGCTAACCTAAAGCATGGAATTGTCCTTCCATGTGCCCCTTGACTGATGCAGTTTGATGGATGAACATATTGAGTCTTTATGCATGTATTTTCTTGAGTATTTTCTTGTACATTATACCTATCATATGTATTTTCCCATATTGATGATCATCATAAACTTGATTTATTGAATAAATGCTTTTACATGAGTTATTTCATAAAACCCTGTATGTTAGTTTACTAAAGAATGCAAGAATAAACTTAGAAGATAAGTCTAGAGCCTTGTCTGTACGAATGTGTTTATAACTATAATTGTGATCCTGAGATGAGAGTATTGATGATGATGTTGATGAAATTGATGTCCCTAGAGTCTTAAAGAGTATGAATTTAATCCTAAAATGATGATCCTAATCCACGAGTTGATGGTTGATGTAACGAATTGAGTTAACAATGTCCAATGAGACTAGTTATAAGAGTAATCCTGATGATTTATCTGTTATGAGCATGTTGATTCCTGGGAGGAGCATTGAGCATTGAATTGAGTAAGAGTAAATAACAACTCAAACTCAATAACTACATGATCAGCATAGGAGAGGATTGAATCGTAAAATCAGATGTTTTCTTAGTCCCAAAAGAGGACTTGATGTTCTTTATTGGATCCACCAATGTGATGTCCTTTACCTCGGCAAAGTACTAGATGGATGTGACAATGACATCGCTTCGTTATATCATCGGCGGGTCATAGGTGATGGTTATCGGTTAAAGAAACTCTCAGATAGATCTCACATTGATAGTACTCTGAGTTGAGTTGATTGTATGAGTTTAGATTGTATTGATGAGTCATTTGTCAACTCTTTGTTCTTGCTTTAGATAGATATTTAACATCCTGATCGAGTATCTTATGAGTTGATGTTATTCCATATTATTTTTTCTGTATTGTTTCATTCAACCATTTTACATGCTTGTACATTCCACGTAATGACATCTATTTGGGCCTGTATCTTTTTATGATTCAGAGATAGGTACTTGAAAGCCTCTACAGGTGTTCTGTTGAAGGTCTATTCTCGCTACTGCTAATTGGAGAGTCCTTCCCTACATTTGAAGGGTATCATTTTATATTTCTATGCTTTGAGTTGGTTTTGTTTTGAGTTGTGATAGTCATGGCCTGTCATGGTACTCTTCTTGATTGTAGAGGTAGAGGCTTCATAGACTAGAGTGTGATGACATTGATGTTGAGGTCTTTCTTTCCTTAAACTAAGTTTCTTAAAACTATTATTATGTCATAGATATTGAGACTGATTCTTGTTGGGATATGACCCTTTTTCATTAAGTTAGAAGTACACTGAGCTACCCACTATCATGTTACTCCATTACTTTAAATATCTTCCGCTGAATTAGATGATTGAAAGACTGTCATGAGACCGAGTTGTTTGCTAGGGGACTAGTAATAGTTTTTGGGTGCCGGCCACTTCTAGGGTACTCTCTTGGGGCATGACAACACACACCATATTATCAACATTATCAACATTATTCCAATGCCTCAAAGGCTCCCGCCCATTGCGGGGTAAGGAGGGGTCGGATGTACGCAGCCTGACCCCTATGTTTAAAAACACACCATATGATAGTGGAATAAAAGAGAAAAGTGTTTTTCTCAAACTAATAAGTGATAATTTAGGTGTAAAACTAAAAAAAAAAATAACGGGCATGTTTTTGACACTTATCTCTTTTCTAATATATATGTGTATATAGATAAAAGATAAAAAAATATTATTTTTACATTTTTAATCTTTGAAAATTTTATTTATGAAAGAAAATAGTGCTCAAAATTATTTCCATCATAATTTAATGTGCACCAAATAATTGAATTTAAAGTCAAGGGAAAAATTAAGCATTTAATATCATAATATTTTTATCAATGTATATTATATTAATTTTACCTTTAAAAATAAAAACGAAAATAGCAAATACAGATAAGAAAATCATATTCTGCACATTCACCTTATTTGCTTTGATTTGTTTCGGTAATCGTATTTTTCTTTTTTTTGGGTAGAAAAGAAGCTTCATTACTGAATCAGAGTTCAGATATATTATTTGGGCCACTGGAGCCAGCGGCATTATAAGTTAGGGGGTCACATCCCAACCAAGGGAAATTGAACTAGACTTGATTACATTTTGTATATAATATGTTCCAATAATATATGCTTCGACCTGACATCTTACAAATACCGGTGAAGCTACAAAAATCATGGTACTTCTAAATATCCTTCTTTTCGCTCCTTTCTTGGCCAACATGTCCGCAACCTGATTTTCTTTCCTATACATACGAGTCGGTAATTGTATTGATTATGAGTTATGGCAATTGAGCAAAGACAAATCTAATAACTACATCCTTGTCACGACCCAAAATTCGAGCATGATGGCACTCATCTGATCCCACCAAGACAAGTCAGCCTACAATCCAACTATAACATTAAAAATGCGGAATTATAATAAAAATGAAAGTTCAATTACGGACAATAAGTCAACTTAATAAAAACAATCCCAAAATCTGGTTGTCACGTGCACAAGCTTCTAATATATTACAATGGATTCGAAAGAAATCATAAGTGTCAAATGATATTGTCTCTAAAATAGAACAAAATCATAAGTAGGAGTATGAAGTCCGCTGGGATGGCAAATAACTACCTCTCACAATCTCCACAGAAATCCTCGGGCAAGGAAGACTGGAGAAGATCACGACAATTCGGGCTTGCAACCTACAAAACTGTTGTAGCAAGGGGGATGAGTACCAAAAACACGGTACTCAGCAAGTGAACTAATAAACACAAAATTAAGTAATATAGAATACCGTACCCCCAACACTCCAACCAAACCCCCACAACTACAATCTAGGTCATAACCTTCACAATTACACCAGGCGAAAATGCTATGATCAAAGCCTATGATAGTATAATCCTCATTTATCCCACTTTCAAGTCATAGGGGAAAATTCTATAATTTATCAAGTTCTCGCTAATTCATCAAGTGTTATGAAATCAATACCAAAACTAATCATGTAAAGACATAAACAAGTCAATGATATAATGTATAACCAATCTCAATAACACTCCATACAATCATAACAAGCCAGAGCATTATGGGATGAAAATGAATGTCGTGAGATGTAATGCAATGTAATGCAATGTAATGCAATGTCACGTAGAATGATGCATGTCTATCCTAGTGATACACACCCGCTGTAACACAGCCCGGGACCCATGGGGGATTCCTAGTCCATGTATCTGTCGCGGCGTGTGACCCGAACCATCGAATCATAGTAACTGTCATGGTGTGTGACCCGACCCAGTGAATCATAGCAACTGTCACGGCATGTGACCTGACCTAGTGAATCATAGTAACCATCACGGTGTGTGACCCGACCCAGCGAATCATAGTAACTGTCACGGCGCGTGACCTGATCCAGTGAATCATAGCAACTGTCATGGCGTGTGACTCGACTCAGCGAATCATAGAAACTGTCACAGCGTGTGATCCGACCCAGCGAATCATAGTAGCCTCTTTAATTCTCATTCTTTTTCACTAGCCGGAACCATTTTCCATCGGCTTTACATTTTTTTTCTTGGAACATCCAGCAATCACATAGTAAATGC
>JAABOM020118566.1:0-63422 GCA_011800125.2 Solanum clarkiae | reverse complement strand
TATTGGGTTATTGGTTCGATATCACTTTTTATTATTGGGTTATTGGGGAAACCGATAACCCAATAAGATTATAATAATTTACTATTTTACCCCTTTATAAATATTATATATTAGTAATTTAATAGTGATAGGACACTATAACAAAACATAGTTTAATCTTTATATTACTTAAGTTATTAGTTATCCACTTTAGTATTTTAGTTTGTAATTAACTAATTATAGCTTTTGCAAGTTTGTAAACATAGTTTTTGTACTCTATCTACATTTTATTAATGCAAATTCTCATTATCATTCATATCGGATAAACAGAAAATCGAACCATTGTCACGACCCGGATCTAGGGCTTAGATGTGACAAGGTGTATGGGAATCCAAGAGACACCAAACAAGCCTCAAGATACCAAAGCTCGCATCATCGGTTCGGAAGCATTATCAACAATCAACGCATAGTTCTAAGGGACGGGAAAGTAGAACTCACACTATGGGGCATCATGGAAAAAGGGTCAACATGATTTCACATAACACATAGCACATAAACACTAATGGGCGGGTACGTAGGACTCACTCTATGGGGGCAATTCAGGACTTAGGATCTTTCCATCAACATGAGAGCAAGTCACATATCGGTACTTGAAGATAACCAAATACATAATGTAGACTTAACCATAACACATAACATATAGCGTGAAGAGGTTTATAAGGTGTCCAACAATGCCTCTACATAGATGGGTCGGGGGCCGAGACATACCCAAGGCTCACCCTCAAATACATAAGGAGAAGTAGGTAACATAGGTAGATAGATGGTGGTTCGTCCTTGAAATACAAGACTCACCACTACAAGTAAATCTGGAATCCAAGCTAAAATTCGAACTGTGGATGGTCAAAGTCCTTGGTCCTCATATGGTAAAATCATGTAGGCAAGAGTATGCATTAGTATGTTTGAATGTACTAAGTATGCGGGGTGCAATGTATGTAACTTACCAAAATCTGCATATCAACATTAAATGTCAAGGCACATAATATCGAAAGAGTTGAATATCAAAGAATGTAATATAACGAGATGCTATGAAAGTCATGATGCATGAAATGCAAATGACGCACTCATATATATATATATATATATATTGGGGATGTGACCTCAACCAACATAAGTAAGACTAAGCGGGCTATTACTTGGAATCGCGATGAAATCCCCTCATCGGTAAAGAGGTGATCTACTTGCCAAGGGTAGACCATACTTCACCTTATGGGAAAACTCCCTCTTCGTATGAAGTAACCTTCCTTACGGGACAGCTCCCTCTTCGGATAAGATTTTCACAAATCACAATTCAAATCATTCCTTCTCCTTACGGGGCAACTCCCTTTTCGTATTGGAAACCTATTCTAGGCACATAGTTCAAGGAAAGGGAGAGGGCACTTGGGGATAGCCCTAACGCCCTCAATCCATCGGTGCTAAGTCGTCTCCCACAAGAATAGGTATACGTATAAATATATATACACACACACATACTTTCAAATGATGTAAATCATTTTCGAAACCATCTCAATGCATTCTTAGACTTAAAGGCCAAAACATGATTTCATAGTCTTTATACTCGTGCATCAGAATAGCCTATTCATATACAAAATGGTGCAAGAACCCAAAATACTCAAAGAGCCAAAATCAAAGACATATATGTGATCACAATATTGCCATAACCAATATTTTATCAAAACTCATATCATAGAACATAATATTAACCCATAACATAATTTCTCAAAATAATCCTTGTACATGAATGCATATGCTATGGACACTGAGAGAATGGCATGAGTAATTAGAATTCATTCTAAAATCAACAATATCATACGAAATTCAATTTAAAACATAATTAAATACACATTTAAATTCATATTGTAATCACCCATACATTTAGAAGTCTTAAAGGGGACATTCATACTTGAAATTCCATAAATCCCAATGAAAATACTTATGTAATAGTTTAAATCATATTAAAATAATCAAATAGATACTACCCATGCATAATTATAATTTTAGGATTCATAATCTTCAAAACCCCGATTTAAAGTAACTAGTAATCCATGAGATTGCTTAAAAATAATTTTGGGTCTCCTTGATTGAAAGGAAGTCAAGGATCAACCCATATACCTTAGACTTTAAGTTCCTTGAAATTGAGTTGAGAAAGAATGGAAGCTTGGAAGTGGGTCTTGGAATCCAAACTTGTTCGTGGGTTTCCTTGAAATTGAATTGGAGCTTAATGGAGGCTCTTGAGAGGATTTGGGAGTGTGATTGAGGTGAGAGTAGTGATTTTTATCCTTTGGAACATTGTTTAGGTCTTTTAGGGAGGTTAAGATAGCATTGGAAGTCTAAAAAGGGCATTAGAGTAATTAGCATTTACGAAAATGCAATTAGTGAACGGATGGAAAATTTGGCAAAGTGGTGCCCTATGGAAGGTCCCATGGGTCGTGTGGACTGCCCATGACAAGGTACTTGGTTTAAAAAGTGAAGTTGGAAATCGATTGGAAAAAGACGTCTCTTCATGACCACGGAGGCCTCCACGGTTTGTGTGGAGCCTTACGGCCCGTGTTGAGGCTCGTGGCACCATACTTGGTGCTAGAAAATGTTGCCCAGGATCCTCACCAGGGACCACGGGTCGTTCACCATGCCACGGGTCGTGGTGAGGGGCGTGGCATAACACTTAGCAAGAAACGCCCCCAAACGCCCATTATTCCTCTCTTGTACTCACCCCACGACTAGCTACACGGCCAGTGGCAAGCCATACAGCTTGTGCCTTTGGTCATGCCCTATGCCTTAGGAGAAAAATGGCCTTTTCCAACTCAAGACATTTCACACAGTCCGTACAAGACTCCACTGCCCGTATAGGTACCCGTGGGGCTTCACTGCACGGGAGGGTCTCACGAAAATGGTCATAATTTCTTCATCCCATATTGGAATGAGGTGAAACCAAGTGCGTTGTGATGCTAACTCAAAGGGTTTTCATTTGAAATGTTATAGGCCACCCTATTCCTAATGTTCTAAGAGTTATGCTCGTTTAAAGTCGACCCCTCTACCGGTATATGTGTCGAACATAGCCAACGAAAATCCTTTTGAACTTGGCTTATCGTAGTGGCCCATGACAACCTTAAACGACATATATAAGCTTGGAAATTCTGGGTCCTTACAATTGAAGAGCCTATTCATGAGATCCATAAATATAGCCGGTGCATTAGTCAACCCAAAAGACATAACCACAAATTCAAAATGCCCATACGTAGTCCAAAAAACTATTTTGGGAATATCACACACCCTCATCTTCACTTGGTGGTATCCGTACCGAAGATCAATCTTAGAAAAGTGACTAGCCTCTTTTAGTTGATCAAAACGGTCATCAATCCTTGGTAGAGGGTACTAGTTCTTTATAGTGACTTTATTATGTTGCAGGTAATCAATGCACATTCTAAGGGAACCATCCCTTTTCTTTACAAACAACACAAGTGCACCCCAAGATGACTTGCTAGGCCTTATGAAACCCTTCTCTAACAAATCCCTCAATTGATCCTTCAACTCCACTGTGGCCATACGGTAAGGGGGAATGGAAATGGGTTGTGTATTGGGAAGGAGGTCTATTTCAAAGTCTATTTTCCTTTCAGGAGGAACACTAGGAAGCTCATAGGGAAAGATATCAAGAAACTCATTGACCATCAGAACCGACTCAATAAGAAGGACTTTAGACTCCGCATCCCTAACCCTCACAAGATGATAGATGCAACCCTTAGAAATCAACTTTTGGGCTTTAAGACAAGAAATGAATCTACCTTTAACTACCACATTACAATTTTCCCAGTCAAGGATGGGCTCATTAGGAAATTTGAATCTCACTCTACGGGTCCTACAATCAATGGAAGTATAATATGCATGTAACCAATCCATCCCAAGAATGATATCAAAATCCACCATTTTAAGTTCAACAAAATCACAAGGTAGAACTCTATGCAATATGAACACGGGACAATTTCTCTAGACTCTTTTAGCAACAATGGACTCACTAACGAGCCTAGACACTTCATGAGGTCACACAACTATTTGGGACACATATGAAGCTTTTTGGCAACGAAAGGAGTAATGAAAGAAAGAGTGGAACCCATATCTAATAAAGCATACACATCATAATCATAAATCTTTAACATACTAGTGAAGCGCCCAGCCAAGTCTAGTGACTCCTAGAGGGGTATGGTTGTGAACGTTGATAGTCATCCTCATAATTCTTAGTAACCCATGGACATTGTCTCAACTTATGATCCTTTGAGTCACACCCGAAACATGCACTCGAACTAGACAAACAATCTCCCGGGTGGTACCTTATGCATTTGTGGCACGTAGGAGAAGCTTGAACACCAACACCTTTGCCCTTCCTTTGAGCATATGGACAATCTACAATCTTGTGGCCCATCTTGCCACACCAAAAGGATGATCCTTTATTTCTCCAACATGTACCATTATGATTTCTCCCACATTTTGGGCACCTAGGATGGGTCACTCTACCATTGCCACTAGGCTTAGCATATGGAATCCTACCTTTATATTTAGCCCTTCTTCTCCCTTCTTTTGAGGCCTCTCATTTTATGCCCAACGCCTCCAAACTTGAAACAACTCTCAGTGCCCGCCAAACACTTGATGCTTCTTGCCACACCCTTGACAAAAGACGAAATGGATCCTTTCCTCCTTGTACTTGGGCACCAGTAATCTAGTAGAAGATGAAGCACCCTCAACTCGGGCTATCTTGGCCTTTCTTTCCCCCCTCTTATCATTTAGAGTCTCGGGGGTACCCACTTGTTGATTGAGTTGAACAGTTATAACCTTGATCAATAGCCATAGAGCATTACGAACCTCCACATTTGATATATCACCATTGGGAAGTTGACCCTCGAGTGAGAGATGGTTACCGTCCTGTCCACCATTCTGAATAGCTTGAGACATATTCTGAAATGTAATGGTTAGGAATCAGTAATAAGCCTTAGGGGACGTAGCTCTACCGCACGACATAGATTATAAAGAAGTGAAATATTTCCTAAAACGCCTCATAACGTCCCATTCATAGTTGTGGCGTGCTTCACAACCATAAATAAGACTCTAATCTAGTCGGTGTGTTGGATTTTTGAGGACTATTAACAACCTAAGGCTCTGATACCAAGCTTGTCACAACCCAATCCTAGGGCCTAGACATGACACGGTAAATGAGAAGTCCAAAGACAACCCAAACAAGCCTCTTGATTATAACATGCACACATCCTTGGTTGCGAAACAATATTAAACAATAATAAGAGCCAATTAATAAAAAGGGGAAAATGAGAGTAAGGAAAATCTTTGATAATCATAAAAGCATGAAAAAAGTCAAGATCATAGAATTTACAAAACATAATATCCAACAACATCTCTAACTTAGAAAAAAGTAGGGGCCAAGACACTTCCCGGGCTTACCCTCATGATAATAAGTATTCAACATAAGAAGGAGTCTAACATAACAAGAAATAAGTAGATATTGTCCTCGGAATTGAGGACTCACCAAAGATTTCTTCGAGAATCGAACTAGCCACGTGGAGGAAGATATTCAAAAGGAGATCTAGTACCTACATGGTGGTATCATGTAGGCATAGAGTATGCGTTAGTACGTTTGAATGTACTGAGTATGCAGGATGCAGCACAATAATGATATAAGTCATCATATTCGAAATGCATACATATAGGCAAATATGTATAATCTCAATATGACATGTATGATCAATGATTGTAATAACACATGCATATAAAACATTCAACTTGCATAATATACAATATATATGTGGGAAAAGACCTTAACCGACATAGACTAAGCGAGCTACAATTTGGAATACAGGGCATGACACCCCCTTGGTAAGGTGATCGAGGCATGTCACCTCTTCGACAAGGTGTGGTCTACTTGCCAAGGTAAACCATACAATGAATAATTCGAGGCATGTCACTCCCTCGACAAGGTGATCGAGGCATGTCACCCCTTCGAGAAGGTGTGGTATAAATAGATGGATCCACTAGAAATCTATAAGACAGAATATATATAATCCTATGGTGGTAAAGACTTTATATAAGGACTCCTTGAATCGAGCCCATCTTAAGCTTTAATCGGTGCTAAGTCTAATCCCACGGAATACTTGAAATAGTCATAACTTTAATAATAACATGAATACTTGTAAGAGACATAATAACATAACATTGGTAGCTCTATCCCATGCTTGACCTCTACTAGTAAGCCTAACATGAACATGAGGGTAAAATGATAATCATGCTTGATCCCTCAACTTGACATGAATGGCTCACAAGAGGGTAAAATCTTGAAATAACGCTCAACTTGTCACTTGTAAAGTCATAGATACTTTTCATGAGTTCAATACATGCTTGAAAGCCCTTAATTATCATGAAGCCACTTGATTGGTAAATCAAGTAATAACTTGAGAACTCTTTTCATGTAATTTCATTGAACACATAGTGGATTCATGATACTTATTCAAAATCATGCAACTCAAGAGTATAAAAAGGAGAGTAAAATCCATCCAAAATTAACCCATCAATATTGTAGTAAAATCCCAATTTGGGTAACATGAAATCCATATCAAAAGTTCATCATAGTTCATAGTTTTCAAAGCTCAAATCATACATAGTCTCAATAGATATAAACCAACTCATGAAATAAGTTTAAAGTAGACATTCGTGTACATTCAATCAATACTTGATAAAACCCCAACATGATTTATGTTCATATTTCATAATAAAAGATACTAATAAGTAATACAACTTGAAATCATGCAATTTTCGTAAAAAGAGAAGGTTGGGCTCCATGTGTGAATGGAACCATGGATGAAGATTCACATACCTTAAACTTTGAGTTTCTTGAGGTGAGCATGAAGTAGACTTAGAGCTTGAGATGGGTTCTGGATTTCTAAAATTGAGTTTGAAATCCTTGAATTGAATGAGATATTTGATAGTGTCTTGGAGAAGTCTTAGAGAGAGTTTTATCAGTTATAGAGTTAAGAAATGGCTAAGTATGGGAGATTTCACGTTTAATGGGCATGGGGCTATGACCATAATGCCCTTGGATAAAATAAGAAAACTAAGAAAAATATTACACTGGTTCGCGTCCCAGGCGCGAGGTGGTCCAGATGCGGAGCACCAAAAACACTAGTCCACGCCCCAGGCGTATCGCGGCCTGGGCACGGACAGACATTGGAATTCGTAAAATTAACAAAAATTATTTTTCACTATAGGTCTTCTAAAATTCGGGTTATACCCATTTCCCACTCAACATTGCCTCCTGATCGAGAATATGAAGTTGAATTTTTAAAATCACGCACGAATTTTGTGATATATAGAAATTACGATTATGGGGCATTTCAAAGCATATGAGGGGTGTTTCAGATACCACATTCTCTCTTGTCTTATTTACTTACATATTTGTCAATTTACTTATTTATCTTAAATTTGTTTACATCATTTTACTACAAAACTTGAAGTGGAACATATGTTATTAAAAATATTAACTTATCAATTTCGAGTTTGTCTTAATATTATAAAAAGTAAAAGAGATTGTCGAAATTCATCGTTTGAAGATTGTGATCTCTCTCTCCTCAACACTCATGCTAACTTCATTTTCTTATACCTATTCAACAATTCATATTAAACGGTGAATCAACGTATGCATATTCATTGACCAGGTTAGTTACTCTATCCATTAGTACTCTCCTAATTTTTTACTTAGTTTTACTTTTCTTTGTATTATTCAACTACCTTAAGCATTCTATGTGAAGCAACCAGGTCAGTCCCTTCTTCTTTAATCGTTAATATTATCTATTTTTATTTATCTAGTAACTTGAAAATGTGCTTTGCTGGGTTGAACTAAAAATTTTTGCGACTTGAGTATTTTCTATCTTATTTATTGTTATACCTGTTAAAAATCTCATTTCTAAACTTGTACTTAAATATCATTTGTTTGGAATGTAGATTTGATGATTTATAACTTTTTAAGTTTTAAATGATATATATTTTCAACTGTGGTAAGAAATAATACGTATGTGATTTATTTTTTAGTGTACAATAAAACATTTTATTCATATTTTTTTTGTTTTAATTAGTTCACTTAATTACCGTCCTTTCTTGTGTTTGGATTATTTTATTGCATGTAATTTTGTCACTTTAGAATACTTTAAACAAAGATAAGAATGAATTTTTTATGCTAATCATGTTTATTTATTTTTTAATTTATTTGTTCTGGTTAGAAATAATATTTTTTATGTGTTTAATATCTTATATTTGGCCTAAAAATTAATTCTTTCGTTGACCTTTATTTGTTACATTTACCCCAACATAAAATGCGAGATACGGCTGGGACCCACAGTTGTGGACTTCGAAGGCTGCTTAACACCTTCCCTTCGAGGTAACTTGAACCTTACCCGTTCTTTGGCAACTTGACCCTTAGACTTAGTTTTAGGTTAGAATGGTGTCCTAATGCAAGTCAAATCATTAGGTGGCGACTATTCAATCTATTCTTCTCAATTTTTTATCCCAAAAGAGTTGTTTGCCACGACGTCGTCTAGGTTCTTATCTTTCGCAGGAAAAATAGGGCACAGTAGGTGGCCCTCCAGGGAACCTCCCATGAGTCATGGTCCTCACCACTAGCTATAGAAGGGGCCCTTGGTAGGATCCCTAGCCTTCAAGCCAAGAATTTGGCCAAGGAAACCACCAAAGGATGTTGCACAGGTCGTGCAACCCATCACGAGTTGTGGTGGCATCTCGTTGTACTCACCACGAGTCGTGGTGAGCTATTCCGTAAAGCCCTCGTCCCAAAATGTGGTTCTAAGTATAAAAGTACCATCTGAAAACTTTGATCATTTGTGCGGACCGTTGTACGATCAGTGCACCTTTGAATAGACCGTGAACCGCCTGTGGAAATGTCCTTAGTCTGAAAAATTGGCTAAGTGTCTGAAGACCCTACCATGGACCCTTGTAGGGTTCGTGGTCATGTGCATGGCCCATGTAGCCTTTTCACGGGTCACCTGGACTCTTTTTAATGCTTGTTTTATTAATGACTTTCTTATAATTTTGGTGATTTCTAAGGGCCGTTTGTGACTTTTAAACCTATCATAAACCCCTGAAAAGAGATATGCTTCTTCATTCCTATTCAAATTTATTCATTACAATTAGAATATTCAAACTCTCTCTTCTAAGAACTCCTCTTAGGTGTGCTGTCAGATATTCAACTTGGAGCTCAAGGAATGTCTTTTCTCCAATCAATTTCTTCTTAATTCTTCTAGATATCTAATATATGTGGGATTGATTCATGATTCCTTTCAATCATGAAGACCCCAAAGATTTCTTACTTCTAATTTATGAATTTTAAGCTTACTTTGAATATGAGTCTTTTAAATTAATGTTGATTTGATTCAATTGAGATATGGGCTGTAATTAATTGATATATCTAAAGTGATGTAAGCCCTAAATATGTTGAATTGCATTGATATTATGGAGGTTTGAATATGTATGTCCCTTTAAATGTTTAATCTATGCATACATATAATTCCTAATATGCTTTAATTATGGATTTCTTCATGGATTTACTTTGAGTTTATCTTATAACATTGGTTTAAATATGAATATCTATTTCCCCTGCTATTCTCTCATCATTGAACATTGGGATTCCAAATAGTAGCTTGCTTGGTATTATATATCGGTTAAGGTCCCTTCCCATATATGTATGATATGTTATGTGACATGATGATTCCTCATACATACTTTGATTATGTTATACAGCATACTTGGCGTATTGAAGTTATATCCGATGATTTACGATTATACATATTGTTTAATCATGGCTTATGTTCTTTGTTGTATTGCACTCTGCATACTTAGTACATTCTAAGTACTGATGATGTTCACGCTCCAATAAGAAAGCGGTCATTGTCAGCAATTAACCTAACCAAAGTTAGGGTCGAATCCACAGGGAATACAAGGCTTGACTACAAGACTTCACTGCTAATCATTTATAGTATTTATGACTACAATATCTAAATGGGCGCGGGGGGAGGGGGGAGGGTTTGTGATTCAAAAATAAAATAAAATAAACACTAACTATAATGCAAGGAAACACTCAATTTTGGGGACAACTCGAGAATTGTGTTCCCCGTGGTTCGTCGACTCGATTACCCTAGATAACATAACTACAATTGGTGATTTGCATGCAGGATGGTAACTTATGTTCTTCCAGCCCTCTTGTGAAGATGAAGGTTGAATTTCACCATGGCGCTCGGTCGGCCACCATGGCGTGCCAACTAACCATTATCAATAGTCTCAGTTAACCTCCCCTTGGTCAGGTTTGGTTGATTAGACGATAACACATCAATCGAATTCTGTCATCTACTTTCCTTTTCCTATTCGTCACTACCTTGGTCGGGATCGTGATAGTAGGCGGGGTTTGGTGTTGGCCACCACCAAACAACAATAAAAATGAAGGGAAATAGATAATACATACAAAATGCAAAAAACCTAGGTTATTTCAAGTCAACTACCCATGGTTCCCACAACCCCAAGTTGTGGGTGCTTAGCTACTCCTGGCTAAAGCAAAACACATAAAAATGCACATGATAAACATAATTGAGAGTTTTACCAATAGCAATGAAGAGAATGGACACCACAAGTTGCAAACCCACAAGCTTGATTGATCAACAATGAGTATAAGGTAAGATTTGCAATCCCCAAAATGGGTTTTCCAATAGAGAACAATAAACTACTCTAAAAAACTAAGAGAAGATTCAAATGTAATGGCAGATTGTCTACTGGTTGAACTCCCTCTCAAAAACCTAACTTAAGCTATATATAGTGTTTACACATTAACACTAAAATTTACACAGAAAAGACAGCTGACAACTGATAAGTCTCGCAGTTACGACTCGTAGGATGACCTACGAGTCATAGTCGAGGTCTCATATCAGGTCCGTGGCATCTTGGTTAGAGCTAGTATGACTCATAGGTACGAGTCGTTTCTTGAGTTACCACTTGTATGTTTGTCTCGTAGTCTTGTTCTTCAGTTTTTGGTCCAACATTTTGGCTCTCTGATTCTTACTATGAGTCCACCTATACGAGTCGTAGTATGTATTATGACTCGTAGGATGTCCTCGTAGGAGTGACCTTCATTTGGAAGATTACTGATTTTGGTCTCTGATTCCTGGTACGACACCACTCTACGACTCGTAAATTGGCTCGTATGGCCTATACTTTAGCAGAATCTGCAACTTTTCTTCAAAATCATGCCAACCTAACTTTTCTGCAAGATCAACACAAAAACACTAAAAAGTCGATTTAAAACCTTACAAAATCTCTTGTTTCAGGCACCATATGTGTTGTATTTCGAAAACACATCAACACCCTCAACTTAGAATTGTTGCTTGTCCTTAAGCGACGACTCAATCTACACAGACAAAGAGAAATTCATAGCAACTATACTAATGGCATGAGCGAGTACTTGCCAAGTAAAACTCCATCCTCATAGAATATGTATCATAAAATCATAAAAATGGCTTATGTGAATCCACTAGCCTAGCCTACAAGGGCTCCTATGGTGACATATAGTTAATGAGAAAAGAAAACTTTATGTAAGGACCCATTAGGTCAAACCCCCACCTCTTAATCAGATTCGGTGCTAAGTCATTCCCATAGAATACATTTGAAAACATATGCATAACCATAATCATTCATAAGCTTTAAAAGCATGCTGTCATTATCATCTTCATATACATAGAGTAGCTCATCTAAACATAATGATCTAATTCAGGATCCATCTTTTGGTGAGAATTATCTTTTCACCATCATCATCATTCTTAAACATTAGGATCCTAGATCACCCTTATCATTGGAGTTCATGTATCCCTTAGAAAACATTTATATGATAATTGGGTGGAATCATGCATGAAACTTTAAATCATGTAACTCAAGAGGAACATGCATGAAAATAGTGCAATTCATCGATTTAAAGCATTCTTAAAAAAATCCACCATGATCATACATATCATCTTTGAATTTTAGACATAGTCATGCAATTTAGCACATAAAATCATCAATTTCAACGTAACATCATAGTATCATAACTTTCATAGCTTGAATTTCTTAAAAATAGGTCATAGGAGAAAACCCTTAAAATCAATTTATGCAATTTCATGGAATAGATGAAGAACTTTAACAACAATTCATAATTAATATAAGTAATAAAGTATACCCATAAGGAATTAATCATTGAAACTTGAAGAATTTGTGAAATAGGTTTGGAACTTTATTGGAGCAAGAACTCATCGATAAAGAAATCCACATACATTTTAAACCTTGAAACTTGAAGAAGATGAATTGAAAACTTTGATAATCCTTTTTTGAAGCTTTGTCTTAAATGGAGGAAGCTTGATCTTCAAGTAATTGAAGAGGTTTGAGGGAAGATTTTTAGAGAGAAGTTTGAGAGAATTTGAGAGTGTTTAGAGAGAGTATTAGGTCTATAAATAAGAGAGTTTCCTTGCAGTTACATATATAAAAGTATTGGTATACGTCCCAACTAACTTTTCAGGCAAGAAATGAAAATAAAAAAAAAGAGTCTGTTCGGACCCAAACCTAGGACCTAGACGTGACACGACGAATAGGAACCCGAAGGGACCCCAAACAAGCCTCTTAACATATCATTTACACATCACTATTCGCGGAAGTAGAGTAAACAATAATAAGAGATATAATAAGAAGGGGAGCGGGACTAAGAGAAATCTTAATATTTATAAAAGTATAAAAGAGTCAAGCTTATAGCATAAATACATCAAAATATCCAACACCACCTCTAACATGGAATGGAGCGGGGGCCAAAATACTTTCCGGGATCACCCTCATAGTGACAAGAGTTTAACATAAAGAAGTCTCAAAATAGCAAGAATAACGTAGATAGTGTCTTCAGACTTGAGGACTCACCAAAGCTTGCTCCAAAAGATCATACTGGCCACGCGGAGGGTGATCAAAAGGTGCTCCGGTCCCTACAAAATAGATAGAGTATGCGTTAATACGTTTGAAAGTACTACGTATGTAGGATGCAATACGACAAGACATAAGCCAATATAGACAAGTGTAATCGCAATAGGGCTTAACTTGATACTTGTAACATCGTAGATACTTTTCATAAATTCAATACATACTTGAAAGCCCTTAATCATCATATAGTCACTTGGCTTATAAATCATGAAATAGATCATCAATAACTTGAGAATCTTGACTTACATTTTATCAAACACTTGGTGGGTTCATGATACTAATTTAAAATCATGCAATTCGAGAGTCAAATAAGATGAAAAAAATTAATGTGAATCAACCCACCAACATGTAGTAAAGCCCTCATGTAGGGTACCTTGAAATTGATCATCAAAACTCATAATAGATCATAGTTTCATAGATCAAAACATGTATAGTCTCAATAGACAAAATCAACTCATGGTATAAGCTTGAAAATAGATAGAGATGCATAATTAATCAATATTTTATAAAACCCCAACATAATTTATAATCATAATTCAGATACCCATAGATGATACAACTTGAAAACATGAAATTTTCATAAAAAGGAAGATTGGACTCCATGGGTGAAAAGACCTAATAGATGAAACCTATATACCTGAAACTTGGGTTTGTTTGAGATGAGCTTGAAAAGAACTTAGAGCTTGATGAGAATCCTTAAGTTCCAAAATTAAGCTTGAAATCCTTTGAAATTTGAATGAGATATTTAGTTTTGTCTTTGAGAGATTTTTGTGAGTGTTTTTAGTGATATAGAGCTAAAAAATGACTAAGTATAGGTGTTTTTACACATAAGTGGGCATGGGGATATGACCCCAATGCCCTTGGCCGACACAGAAAAATTAAAGAAAAATTTGTACTGGATCGCGTTTGGTCTGCGACGCGGATCAAACGGGAAGGAAACTTCTGCTCCGCGCCCAGATCGCGTTGCGGCCTGGTCGCAGATGCTCTCTAGAATTCAAAATTTTGCGAAAATTATTTTTCGCTATGGGTCCTCAAAAATACCCATTTTCCACTCAATTCTGCCCCCTGATCGAGAATATGAAGTCTGATTTTTGATATCATGCACAGATTTTGAGTTATATGAAAATTACGATTATGGGCATTCCGAAACACATTTTTGGGGTGTGTCTATATCTCCCACTTGGGGATATTCATCCCCAATGTCAAAGGAAATGTATAAGAGAAGTAATCATGAAAACTTCAGCCCGACATGAATGCACAAATGCATTTACACATCACTTTTTAAAATCACAAAATGAATGTTAAAAATCACCATACACTTGTTAACATAAACATGAATGTATGCAAAATGACATGAAAGCTGAAACTTAAGACTTGAAATCATATAGGAGACATAAATTAGTACCTTCGACTATAGTAAAGTAGAAGAGATATGGATATCATTTTCTCATGTCCGCCTCGACTTCCCATGTGGCACTTTCAACTTGTTGGTTCCTCCAAAGGACCTTAACGGAAGCTACCTCTTTGTTTCTCAACCTCTTCACTTGTCTATCCAAAATCTCCACCAGGACCTCCTCATAGGTCAAATTTAGCTTCTACAACACCCACAACATCTAAGGGCACTATAGCACTTGGGTTACCGCCACACTTTCTCAACATGGACACACGGAAGACCAGATGAACCATATTCATCCCTATAGGCAACTCCAACTCATATGCAACCTTATCCACTCTCCTCAAAACTTTATAAGGACCCACAAAGCTTGGAATTAGTTTCCCTTTGTCGCCAAATCAGATCACACCCTTCATCGGTGACACTTGAAAGTAAACCCAATCACCAACCCTAAACTCAAGATCTCTTCTCCTCACATTAGAAAATGACTTTTGTCAACTTTGTGCCATTTTCGATCTCTCCTTCAGCAACCTCACCTTCTCCAAGGCTTCCATGAACAAATCCGGACCTAGCAAAGCCATTTCCCTCACTTCAAACCACCAACGGGGGATCTACAATGCCTACCATAAAGAGCTTCAAAGGGAGCCATACCAATGCTTGAGTGGTAGCTATTGTTATAAGCAAACTCAATGAGTGGAAGATGTTCAACCCAACTACCCTTAAACTCCAAAACACAAGCTCTAAGCATATCCTCAAGTGTTTGGATACTCTTCTCGGCTTGACTATCCGTTTGAGAATGAAAAACCCTCCTAAGCTTAACCTTGGTACCAAGCCCCTTTTGGAAGGATCTCCAAAAATGAGACGTGAATTGAGCACCACGATGGAAATGATAGACATGGGTACCCCATGCAACCTAACCAACTCATGAATATACAACTTGGCATAATCTTCGGCACCATAAGTGGTTTTGACCGGTAGAAAGTGAGCCTACTTCGTCATTCTATCCATAACCACCCAAATAGAGTCAAAGTGTTTCCTGGTCTTAGGCAACCCAACCACAAAATCCATGTTGATCTCTTCCCACTTCCAAGTAGGAATCTTTATGTCTTGGTCTAAGCCACCCGACCTTTGATGTTCGACTTTCACTTGTTGACAATTGAGACAACCAGATACAAACTTGACAATATCTCCCTTCATACCACCCTAATAATACACCTCCCTCAAGTCTCTATACATCTTTGTAGAACCGGGGTGAATGAAATAGCATGAATTATGGACCTCCTTCAAGATCAATTCTGTCAAGTCATCCATATTTGACACACAACCTACCTTGGTACCTAAGGGAACCATTTCCCCCTTGGGAGAAAACCTCCACTTTACCTTATCTCACCAAGGCCTTCAACTCTAGCAAGGCGAGGTCAAGATTTTGTTTTGCCTTTACCTCCTCAATCAAGGACGATTTGGAACCATCAACAACCATTACACCACCATTATCAACTTCATCCAAGCTAACCCCCACTCTAGCCAACCGATGAATGTCTCTAGCCACCTCTTTTCTATCATCATCAACATGAGCTAAACTACCCATAGACGCCCTACTTAGAACATCAACCACAATATTAACTTTGTCGGAGTGAAAATGCACAGCTCATATCATAATCTTTACGGAGCTCTAACCACCTTCGTTGTCTCAAGTTAAGATCTTTTTGGATGAACACATATTGAAGACTCTTGTGGTTAGTAAACATATCAACGTGAACCCCATACAAGTAGTGACGCCAAATTTTCAAAGAAAATACCACGACTACCAATTCAAGATCATGTGTGGGATAATTTTTCAAATGCACCTTAAGTTGTCTAGATGCATGCACTATCACTTTACCATGTTGCATCAAAGCACGCCCCAAACCAAATATTTAGGCATCACAATATACCACAAACCCTTCCAACCCTTCTGGTAGAGCCAAGATAGATACAGAGACAAGCTTATTTTTCATTGTTTGGAAACTCTTTTCATATTCATCGGTCCACACGAATTTTGCCTTCTTTTGGGTCAACTTAATCATAGGAGAAGCAATAGAAGAGAAACCATTTACAAACCCCCGGTAATAACCCCCCAAACTTAAGAAACTTCTAATGTCCGATGGAGTCAAAAGTCTAGGCCAATTCCTAATCACCTCCGGCTTCTTAGGATCCACCTTAATGCCATCACCCGACACCACATGCCCTAGAAAAGTAACTTCTTTCAACCAAAACTCACATTTTTCATATTTGCCATACAACCTCTCCTCCCTCAAGATTTGCAACACCACCCTCAAGTGATTCACATGCTCCTCCTCACTATGGGAATAAATCAAGATATCATCAATAAAGACCACCACAAACATGTTAAGGTAGGGTTTAAAGACCCTATTCAAGATATTCATAAATATAGCCGGTGCATTAGTCAACCCAAAGGGCATAACCACAAACTCAAAGTGCCCATACCTAGTCTAGAAAGTTGTCTTGGGAATTTCACACTCCCTCACTTTCACTTGATGATTCCCGGATCGAAGATCAATCTCAAAGAAGTGACTAGCCCCTTGAAGTTGATCAAAAAGGTCATCAATCCTTGGTAAAAGGTACTTGTTCTTTATGGTAACCCTATTAAGTTTCCGGTAATCAATGCACATTCTAAGAGAACCATTATTTTTCTTCACAAATAACACTGATGCGCCCGAAGGTGACTTACTAGGCCTTCTGAAACCCTTATCCAACAAATCCCTCATTGATCCTTCAATTTCTTCAATTTCGTTGGGACCATACGGTAAAAGAGAATAGAAATGAGTTTTGTATCGGGAAGAAGGTCTATGCCAAAGTCTATTTCCCTTTCGGGAGGAACATCGAGAAAGATATTAAGAAACTCATTAACCACCAGAACTGACACAATAGGAAGAACTTTAGACTCCACATCCCCCACCCTCACAGATAATAAAGACAACCCTTGGAAATCAACTTTTGAGCTTTAAGACAAGAAATGAATCTAGCCTTGACCACCACATCACGACTCTCCCACTCAAGGACGGGCTCATTAGGGAATTGAAATTTCACCATACGAGTTCTACAATTAATAGAAGCATAATATGCATGCAACCAATCTATCCTAAGAATGACATCAAAATCCACCATATCTAATTCAACAAAATTACAAGGCAAGACTTTATGCAATATCAACACAGGACAATTTCTATAGACTTTTTTTTAGCAACAATGGACTCACCAACGAGGGTAGGTGCTTCATAAGATTTACACAATAATTTGGGACTAACATGAAGCTTTTTGGCAACCAAAGGAGTAATAAAAGTAAGAGTGGCACCCGAGTCTATCAATGCATACACATCAAAACAAAAACCATGAATATACCAGTGACGATATTGGGCACCTCATCCACCCTTATCTTCCTTGAAGATCATAGGATCTATTTCGCCTTGGTGCACCCCCTTGTTGGCCTCCTCTTCCCTTGTGACCCGCATTTGTGCCTAGGCCTTGTGGACGACAATCTCTACCTTTGTATTGAGCATGAGGACAATCAATAACCTTGTGACCCGTCTTACCACAACCAAAACAAGCATTAGAATTCCTCAAACATGGACCACTATGATTCTTTTCACACCTTGTGCATCTAGGTTTGATCATTCCTCCATTACCACCTTAGAATCTTGGATTATCCTTAGCAAATCTCTTATTAGGAGCATTGGAAGACCCTTCGCCTTGGAACTTGTGGCCTTGAGGAAACCAGCCACCTTTGAAACCTTGGAAACCACCTTCAAAATGAGTCTCTTCGACTCATCACTTCTTCTTTTTTCTAAGCTTTCACCCCTCTAGTTGTTTGGCATATGTCATGAGCTGGGACGAATCCATATCACTTACTAGAATGCCGGTACGACACTCCTCATTAACCAAGTCAGACACTCCGGATACAAATTTTTTCATCCTTGACCTAGGCTCAACAACCAATTATGGGGAATACTTGAAGAGCTTGTTAAACTTCAGAGCATACTCCCTCACACTATGTAAATCAATGTGTGGTCATGCCTCGTACTTTAGACACCGTAGCCCCAACGGCCTAGTCATATGCATTTCCTTTTGACTTGTTTTCACTGTTTATTTTCTTAAAGGCATGTCAAACGTTATAATATGCATAGAAAGAGCATAGATACAGGTTGGTTCTCTCGGGCCTTATCGGCAACGGGTGTCAGTCCGCCCTAACGGGACTTGGGGCGTCCTTTTCCTTCGAATTGACCCACATGATGGATAGCACCTTGTACACCTCATCTATGAACTCTTGGGGATCCTCTTCTTTCTTGGATCGACGGAACTCCGGTGGATTCATTCTAGTGAAAGCCCTCACCTTAGAAGTCGGAGTGGGAGAATGAGGGGGCTTGGACTCCTTCGTTGATTTAGTTGGTCATAGCATGAGCCAACATTGTAATAGTATCCCAGAATTCATCTTGGGCTACCCCTTCAACTTGAGGAGCTTGAGGGATGGGAGGGGCCTATAGCTCCTCGGGCGTACGGGCTCTCCTTAGTCTCCCTCTCGAAATCGGCATGATCCAGAAGAGCAAAGAGCATTCATTAGGGGAAAAGCCTCACACTTATATTTAAAGCACGATATAGACCATAGAGAAGTGAAACATTTCTTAAAACGCCTCATAGCCTCCCATTCACAGTTGTAGCGCGCTTCACGACTATGAACAAGACTCTAATCGACGCAGTGTGTTGGATTTCGAGGACTACTAACAACGTAGTGCTTTGATACCAAGTTTGTCACGACCCAATCCTAGGCCTAGACTTGAATGGGACCCGAAGGGACCCTAAATGAGCATCTTAGCATATCATTCACACATCCTTGGTCGCGAAATCTATATAAACAACAAGAAGAAATATAACAAGAAGGGGAGCAGGACTAAGGGAAATCTTGTTATTCATAAAAGCATAAAAGAGTCAAGCTCATAACATAAATATATCAAAAAATCCAACACCACCTCTAACATGGAATGGAGCAGGGGCCAAGACACTTTCCTGGCTCACTCTCATAGTAACAAGAGTTCAACATAAAAAAGTCTCAAAATAGCAAGAATAACGTAGATAGTGTCCTCAAACTTGAGGACTCACCAAAGATTGCTTCAAAGGATCGTACAAACCACGCAGAGGGTGATCAAAAAGTTTTCTGGTCCCTACATAGTAATATCATATAGGCATAGAGTATGCGTTAGTACGTTTGAATATACTAAGTATGTAGGATGCAATGCAACAAGACATAAGCTAATATAGTCAAAATGCATAGTAATAAGCAATAGATAAGTGTAATCTCAATATGACATATATGATCAATGCTTGAAGTAAAACATGCTTGTAAATCATTCAACTTGCATAAGACATAGTATATGCGTGGGAAGAGACCCTAACCGACAAAAGTAAGACCAAGCTAGCTACCACTTGGAATCCCGATGATTATCCCTCATCAGTGAAGAGGTAGTCTACTTGCCAAGGTAAATCATACTTTACCTGACGAAAGCCCGTCCCATTTTAGAGAAGTAACCCCCCCCCCTTACGGGAACCTACTCATTTCGGGGTGAATTTCATGATAAAGTGCACTAAATGGATCTACTAGTATAACAAAAGGTAAAATATAATACTATGTTGCCACATAGTTTTAGGAAAGAAATATGGACCCTTGAAGATAGTCCACGCCGACATTCAATCCATCGATGCTAAGTCTAATCCCACAAAATACTTGAAATAATCATTCTTTAATCGTAACATGAATATCTTGTAAGAACATGACTTGAGTATGGTGAGCCTAACTTGAAACATGAGAGTAGATCATAATCATACATGAACCCTTGCTTTAACATGAATGGCTCACAACAGGTAAAAATCTTAAAATAGGGCTTAACTTGATACTTGTAACATCATAGATATTTTTCATGAATTCAATACATACTTGAAAAGCCCTTTATATCATATAGTCACTTGACTTGTAAATCATGAAATAGATCATCAATAACTTAAGAATTCTTGACTTGACATTTTATCAAGCACTTGGTGGGTTTATGATACTAGTTCAAAATCATGCAATTTGCGAGTGAAATAAGATGAGAAAACTTAATGTGAATCATTCCACCAACATGTAGTAAAACCATCAGTAGAGTACCTTGAAATCCATCATCAAAACTCATAATAGATCATAGTTTCATAGATCAAGACATGCATAGTCTCAATAGATAAAATCAATTAATGGTATAAGCTTGAATAGATAGACATGCATAATCAATCAACATTTCATAAAACCCCAATATAATTTGTAATCATAATTCATAATAAAAGATACTCATAGATGATACAACTTGAAAACATGAAATTTTCATAAAAAGAAAGATTGGGATCCAGGGCGAAAGAACCCAATGGATGAAATCCACATACCTCAAACTTGAGTTTTCTTGATATAAACTTGAAGAAAATTTAGAGCTTGAAGAGAATCCTTGAGTTCCAAAATTAAGCTTGAAATCCTTTAAAATTTGAATGAGATATTTAGTTAAATCTTGGAGAGGTTTTTGTTAGGGTTTTGAGTGATATAAAATTGAAAAATGATTAAGTATAGGTGTTTTACGTATAAGTGAGCATGAGGCTATGACCCCAATGCCCTTGGCCGACACAGAAAAATTATGTTTGGTCCGTGATGCGGAACCAACGTGAAGGAAACTTCCGCTCCGCGCCCAGTTCGGATTGCGGCCTGGTCGCAGATGCTCTCTGAAATTCAAAATTTTACGAAAATTATTTTTCCCTACGGGTCCTCTAAAATTCGAGTTATACCCAATTCCCACTTAATGTTGCCCCATGATCGAGAATATGAAGCCGAATTTTTGATATCAAACATGAATTTTGAGATATATAGAAATTACGATTATGGACTTTTCGAAGCACATTTTTGGAGTGTTTCAATGTACTATGGGGGAACTAGGGCGCAACGTGCCTCTGTAGTTTGCATAATTTCATTCAAAAAATTAATTTTCATTATGGGTGATCTAAAAATCAAAGGTGACTCTTTTCCTACATAATTTTTCCTCTTAAAAAAAAATATGAAGTCGAATTTATTAAATAACGCACGAATTTTATGATATCAAGAAATATGCTATAGTGTCTTTTCGAGCTATGCTGAGGGGTGTTACAATATCTCCTCCTTGAGAATATTCATCCTCAAATAGAATGAAACTACGCTTGATAAGGAATGAAATGACTCCTTTCAGCCCTAACATAAATGATGTAACTTAAGCATCATTTTCATAAAAGCACGAACTATATGGAACCTCTCAACAGCTCCCGATCTTTTATGGGGTCCTATCGGGATAGGTAGGCCCAAGCCTATGCATAAAAATGCCAGTAAAACATGACACCATGAGTATGAATGCATGCAACTTGACTCTGAGGGATGAATCATATGAATTGACATCTTAGACATGCCTGTCTCAAACCTTAAGCTTGAGTAGAGTGGGAAAAATATGGATATTGTTTCATCTTGTTCGTTTCCACTACACAAGTCATACTTTAAACTTTTTGGTTCCTCCTAAGGACTTTAACGGACGCTATTTCTTTGTTCCTCAATCTCTTTACTTGTGTATCTAATATCTCCACTAGAACTTCTTCATATGTCAAATTCTCCTTAATATTAACATCTTCCAAAGGAACTATGGAATTTGAATCTTCTATGAACTTCCTCAACATCGACACATGGAACACAGGATGAATTGTGTTCATTACCAATGACAACTCCAACTCATATGCCACTTTACCAAACCTTCTCTGCAATGACTTGATTGATCATTTTTATGCCTATCTATGAAAATTACTATTTTACCCTTTCGTAAGTTGTTTTGCGCCCAAAGTTAGAAGGATTTTTTGCAAGCTAAATGCACACACATATATGATCGCAACCATTTGTGGCTACGATTTTTGGGAATGCACAATATACATAAATATTACATATATGCATAGTAATTATTTATGGTTGCATTGTTTACATAGTGTACTATTCACGTAGTGATATATTTTGACTATTTTTTAATATTAGTCATCGCCCAGGAAAAAAACCTGCAGAAGAAGAGGAGAAATGAATTTAGGTTGAGAGTAGAATATTTAGTCATAGACATGCATATTTGTGTATCTATCGTATGCATTTTTCTGTTATGCTTTTATTCATTTTGATGATGCTATCTTATTATATCTTAAACTACCACAATTCTCCTGTTCGACAACAGTTGCATTTATATACAATAATTGAATTGTATAGTTTAGTGGTAAACATGTGATTGACTAAACAACTCAAAGACATGGTAAGTCTAGTATTTATTCTTCAGTGTTTATGAAGTGTATTGGATTATGCCTAAATGTTTTAGATTTTTCAGAGATTGGATGGGTAAAGAATAGTTCCTTTGTTCATTCTCTGAATTTGTTGGTTCTTTTGAAGTAACATCTATGTAGGAGGAGGCCACATTAGCAGTACATGACTATATAAAATTTTGAAAGCTGTCAGCCAGATTAAAGAGGAAAGATACTAAGTTAATAATGGATTAGAGCATGCAAGATCTAAGTATATTATAAATATTTAGGTTGTACCTGATGTTGTAGCAAAGTGAGCTAACAATTTTTCAAAAGTAGGCAACAAAAAAGTCTATGCCATCAACCGCGTGATGCTTAGAAGGGAGCAGATAATATACTCTTTCTTGTTCCTAAATCAATGGGTGCTGCTTTGAGCATTGAAAAACATTCTAATCAGTGTAAAATAAAGGACTGCACATATATGATAATGTAGATGTAGATATTTAATTCAACTTTCAAATTTTGCTCACAGGAGTGTTTCAAGACAATGAATGTTGTATGTTCTCTATCTCATAACTATTTTCTGCCAATCAAAATGGCTAGATCTTTGACCTCTATCTTCAAAACTATCGCTAAATTGATTCATGTCCTAACATAATTCAAAACTTTCATATATAGTTGTTTGTCTCCATCTCATTCCCAACATTGATATCCATGCCCATAACACATTTACTAATACAGCTTCATTTCTCATATAGAGATCATGCATCTTCTATTACCTGGCTGATCTTTTTCAAGTAACAATAATTGATAACAATTTTTGATTAAGAATAATTTGATTCGTGTAAAAAATGATATATTACCAACTGAGAAAAGTTATATCGAATCTATGGACTAAGGATTGATGTTCTGTTCTCTAAGTGACCTTAAAAAAGTTAAGAAAACTCTAGATATGCTATTATGGGTTTATGCTACAGCAACATATCTTTGCAACTTTAAGCATTTCACCTATATCTAGTGACAAGAAGAGAAATAATCATTACAAGTGACTCAAAACTTTTGACATTATATTCTGACGCATAGAATTATGAAGCATTATAACCATACCGGTCATCCTAAGCAGTTCTCATCAAGACAATCAAAGAGAGACATTTTCATTTGAGAGGAAACAATGGAATCACCAAAAACATAACAAACTTGTATTAACATTTGAGCGACATGGCAGATGAAGAACAAAATTCCAAGTTTGAAGTTGAATACACCCTCCATTTCAACTTCGTTATGCCACTTTCTTTTCTAGTCCGCTTAAAAAAATGTCTCTATTCTTTTTCGGGCACGCGTTAATTCTAACTTTTCACACGAAATGTTCAAGACCACAAGATAAAAGGATAGTTTTGTACATCCTTCATATCTTTACTTGACTAAAACATTCAAAAATCTGTTAACATTTTTAAACATCGTGTCTAAGTCAAAACCAAACAAACAAATTGAGATATAGAGCGAATACTATAGATGAAAAATCAAACACCTTGACCCCCTACACAACATAAACACACAGAAAATTAAAGAAGTAGAAAAACAAAGGTGAAGAAAAAGAGTGGGATGCTCACCAGACAGGGGAATGGAAAGAATTTCATCACCCTCCTTAATTGAAGGACCTCCCAATGCATTAACATTTATAAGGTCCGTAAGAGTGGTGGAGTACCTAGCAGCAATCCCTGCAAGAGTATCAACATAAGATCAGAGCACTCTTAAGAAACAAATGTGAACTATGCTCCTCCTCATGATACTAACTCTACCAAAGTACGAAATACCATTCGAATCCCTAGCTACCTACATTCCAGTGAGATACACATCTTGGCCATGGTTAATGAATGTCTTCATCCTGTTGCAATTCCCTAAAAGTGCCAGCAAGCATACCACTTAAGCTTTTCCTAGATGTTAAAAAGGAAGTTTCCGCAAACATAATGGCAACATATAGGCAACAAGTTACTCCTTAGACCTCATTGAGCAGCTGAGTCATCAACCTAGCTAGGACAAAAGTAAATCTTCTAGTTCTTCAAATCTAAAGCACAAATAGTTGTCAGAAACTTATATATCAAATAGCATACATACTACAAAGACCTCCTGATATATTATCTACAAGCATGAGGCTGATCAGATCCATTAATCTTAGATCAAGGTCCATACTTTAGATTTAAAGATTTGAAACATATGATAGGATACCACTATCCCAAGTACCAATTAGATAGCTTACACCACAAATTGTTCACTCTGTACTCTTACTCACTATCTTTAGTTGTACTACCATGCTACCATAGTAAGTTATAAAACCTTAAAAGAAAGAAATCTTTGAAAGGAGGGAATACTCACCTATTTTCTACCTACCTTTTTAAAATGTAGAATGATCACCAATATTTAATCAACCATCCAGGACCAATATAAGTTGAAGTGATGTCAAGTGCTGTAAATTGGTTCACCAAGCTGAAGATCTAGATGTCTCAGAGTTAATAGAGTTAATTATCTACAAGCATGAGGCTGACTCAAACTCTAAACTTGATTCAAGTCCAATAATAAATTGAAATATGATATGAGTTCCTTAAGTAAGGTTGTTTGAGACACAAGATTTACACTAAAGAGGATGAAACTGGGATAAAAATACATCTTATTTAACCTCCAAATAAATAGATAGATCTTAAACATTTTGTCTTGATGTGCCTCTTCCAAACTCAGAACTTCTAATATAGAAGCAAATGGAAATGAATATACACACTGATTAAAAAGACTACAAGTTAATTTTCATCATCCTACTAATATAGAGATTGACTAAAGAACTTTCAAACAGAACACCTCAATAGTTCTGTCGGTTTAATTCAAAGGCAAGCTCCAGTTTTAGAGCTTGTTTTCACATCAATCTTAACCAAGATTTACTGAATGCGTTCACCATCTAAAGAAATATCAACTGATGGTCAGGTCAAACCTTCAATTTCTACCATGTAGCCCAGTGGATAATCAGATTTGATATTGATAACCTTTCAAAATCAGGGTGGAGAAATGAGATGGAGATAGGTGACATGTAGAAAGAATTGCATTATTCAAGTTTAGAAATTCACTAAGTCGCAAACAATTTACAATAGAAAAATAGTAACATAGGAAGAGGGACTTCAATAAAGATTGCAGATGAAGTACATTTTAGTGATTCCAAAATTTTTGTTTTTAAAAAAGAAACATACACAATATTCTCATGCTTAAAAAGAAAGAAAAGGAATTTACTATATTTTATAAAAGAAAGCAACAAGTGACCCACTTTCAAGCACTGGCCTCCAATAAACACCAAATTTCCAAATTCAATTTAGCAAAATACAAACCTGAACGCACTCTCCGAGGGACAGAAGCATGGTCTACCCCATTACACTTATCAAGGAACTGCAAATCCGAAATGAGTTATGACCAAACAAACCAATTTATTATTTATAATGTTTTCCAATTATAAATTGAGTTAAAATGTCAAACCTTTTTGGAAAACTTAAACCGCTTCCGAACAGAAACATCAGGATGAACCTCATCGTTCTCATCAGACTTTAAACATTCCATTTCAATGTTATTCATACTGGATTAAACTTCACCAGCACCACTCAATTCTTCTTCAATTTTTTGTCAAATAAAAATGGAAGATGAATTTTTTCAAAAAACCTCACCAGAAAATGAAAAATCAACTCATGGAAAACAAATTAGATTCAATAGTCGTACCCAATCACGAACGAACTATGAGAGGAGCTTAAGGGTATGATTTTCTGCTTCTTCCCCATCAAGAAAGCATGAGAATATGCATAACATACCGGCTCACTTGTGTTTGCTACTAATATGTAGGTCATCGATTTTGATCCCATTGATGGGATTTTTTATTTATTTTTTAAATACAAGTCTTTCTTGATTAAATCTCATCAGTCATGCAGATGAAGAACAAGCAAGAATTGGAAGAGACGGAGTGTCTCATGTACAGAGAACACAAATGCTGACAAATGCAGTAATATGCAAAGCACACCTAGCATTTCAGGGGTATCTATCTGATGCCACCTGCGATAATTGTTTAATGACTAATTTACCCTTGAATCTTAAAAAATGACTTGAAGTACACATGTTGAAGAAGCTTTTTCTAATATAAATAAATAAAAAAATCTAAAAATTAGTTTTTGTATCATTTTGACTTTTGAGTGTCAGATTGGAGATCCATTAATTCCATTAGCTCTGGATCGTTGAAACTGGTCTATGAGAATTTGCATAACTGAATTCGGAGTGAAAATGAGATTTTTAGGCCTAAAGATTTGTTTTCAGTTGTTTCTAGAATAAAAATTTGATTTTGGTCAATATTTGGAGTTTAGAAGCTCGGCTCAAAATTCCGACAGTTTCATTAGTTCCAGGTGGTGAAACTAACGTGAAAAATGATCTCATCATAATTTTTGGAGTTGTCGAGGGCAGTTGTGATATTTTGAGTTTTTAACTAGCTTGATCGAGCTGCATTAGTAAATGTGGCGAGGAGGCCTTGAAATTGATTTATGATAATTTCGTTGAGTCCAAATAGTGATTTCTGATGTGGATACATATTTGGCTTGTGTGATTCTTATTTAGGATGAGTTTCGAGGGCCCGTTCCGCGTCGGGAACTTAGTTGTGTATAGCTAGTGCAAAAGACATCTGGTGTAATGACATTTCTTCTCCGTGTTCGCAGAGGTGTTGTAGGAATCCCGTACTCTACATTCGTGGGATGGGCCCAGCATTCGCGGAGCATGCGTGTGAGTGGACCCTCTCTAGCTTCTTCTCAGCGATCGTGGGTTAGTCTCCGCATTTGCGGAGGGTCTTTTGGTCAACCTCCTCCATATTTGCAGGACCCCACCTACATTCACGGAATGTTTTTATCACCTGAACAGTTTTAAACTCGAGAGTCACCATTTTTACATAATTATCGAACTTGTCAAGCTTTTTGGGCAATTTTTAAAGGAGATTTCGGGAGAATTACTTTGGATATGTGTTTCTAACATAAGTTTACTTAATTTCCATGACTTTTATCTTAATTTTATCTAGAATTTCATGATTTTAAATGTCCAAAATTGGGGATTTTTGGTCCATATTTTTGAAACTTTAAATGAGGATTTTCCATTCAATTTGAGCTTGATTTTAGTGGGTTTTTCACCCATTGACTCTATTTTTCATGTAGAGCTAGATTTTAAAGTCAATTTTTAAGATTCGAGAATTTTAAATTTTAATCCTAAATTTGATCATTTTGCCCCTAAGCTTAATTCATTCCAATATGAATATCAAAATATACCTCTTGATGCATAGTATTTGTTTTTTATAGTGTTTGATCAATTAGGGGATCATTTGGAGGATTTGAGTTGATTGAAAGCTTGATCGATTGTGGTTTTCGCTTCGAGGTAGGTTTGACTTACCTTTTGGGACTGGATTTGAGTTATTGATCATGATTATGTGATAAATGTGAGATCTAGACAGAATCATGAGGAATTATGTTGATATGATGAAATTTTGACGAAATGTGATACCGATTGAGACGAATTATGAGTAAATTGTGGTCCTATTGATAACTCGAGATGAAATCTTATGATTTGGGATAATTTGGGACAATAATGTGATAACATGAGACTTGTGATACTATTTGGGTAATTATGTGATGATTGAGGGCTGTTAATATACTTTCAAGGTTAAGTGTATAATTTTGAACGAGTACGGTTCGACATTATGTCATGCCTATGTTTCTGGGACAAGTGAGGTCTGGTATTGTTGATATATTTGGCTATTGATATAATTAAGATGTTATTAGACATGTTGATAGTTTGGAAACTAGCTGTGACACTTGATATTATTCTGCATGATTATGTGATCATATGAATTCATGTATCGATATTCTTGTTATGATGCTACTCTATATGTTTAAATTCGTATCTGGGTTGTATCATTGGATTGCATGATATCACTCAACCTGGCTACTTAAAGGAAGCAGAGACGATTGCCATCTGCATAATAACCCAGCAAAGAGGTGCAAGACTCAAACTACACAATATCTAATTAACAAGTTAATCCAACAAATTAGGTAAGATGTTGGAGATGTAAAAATATGGAAATTGATCTACCAACTGGGTCTAAAGATTTGACTAAATAAGTTGATAATAAGTGAATAGGCCAGATTTCTTGTAAACCATGTTTAGCCATGACACACGAGTGTTTTATATGATTCAATTATGATATCATATGCAGACCTCGAGGACACACTTGGCCTAAGAAATCTCAGCAAAATCCCTATTACCTTGGCCATTGAATCCATGGTTGTGGACTTCAACTGAAACCCTAAGAGGTTTCCAGCCATTATATTCAATCCACACTCTAATCATTCCAACTAAGGCAATAATCAGAGATTTAAAGTAAACCCTAACGTTGCAATCTTGAAATTATAAATTAAACATAGGAATGGATATAAATTCACTTAAATCAACTACAAATAAATCAAAATATCAAAGACCCAATAAATAAGTTAAGAACTCATATCATTAGCAGACCCCCAACAGGGGTTTTTTAGTACACATGCTAGAAATTAGAGATTTAATACTAAATATAGCAACTGAAGTCATGGGTAACAAGATTGAATAGAAAATAGTTGATTATCACCAGCAAATCTACTCAAGTTTTGCTTCCCAATGCTTGAAAACCCTATTAATCTTTGTACTCTAAATAAGGAATGTTCTATGTACTACTCTCTCTGTAAAACCAAGAAGAATGATATCATCAATTGTGGTGCACAATTCACTTCTCACTTTTGGAGGTCCTTCCAAAGAGGTCTTGGTACTAAGGTCAAGCTTAGCATGACTTTTCATCCTCAAACGGATGGCCAAGTTGAAAGAACTATCTAAACTATTGACGATATGTCTAGATCTTGTGTTTTAGAGTTTAAGGGTAGTTGGGATGAACATCTTCCACTTAATGAGTTTGATTACAATAATAGCTACCACTCAAGCATTAACATGACTCCCTTTGAAGCTTTATATGGTATGCACTATAGATCCCCGGTTGGGTGGTTTGATGTGGGGAAGATGGCATTGCTAGGTCCGAATTTGATTATGGAAGCCTTGAACAAGATGAGATGACAAGGGAGAGATTGAAAATAGCCCAAAGTAGACAAAAGTCCTACTCTGATATGAGAAGAGGAGATCTTGAGTTTAAGGTTGGTGACTAGGTTTACTTGAAGGTCTCACCCATGAAGGGTGTGGTTCGGTTTGGCAAGAAAGGGAAATTGAGCTCAAGGTTTGTGGGTCCTTATAGAGTTTTGAGCAGAGTTAGTAAGGTTGTATATAAGTTGGAGTTGCCTATGGAGATGAATATGGTTCATTCGGTCTTCTATGTATCTATGTTGAGGAAGTGTGTGGGTGACTCAAGTGCTATAGTGCCCTTAGAGGTTGTGGGTCTTGTAGAAGATAATTTGATCTATGAGGAGGTCTTGGTGGAGATTTTGGATAGACATGTGAAGAGGTTGAGAAACAAAGATGTAGCTTCTATCAAGGTCCTTTGGAGGAATCAACAAGTTGAAAGTGTCACATGGGAAGCCGAAGTGGACATGAAAAACCAATACCCATATCTCTTTTACTCTACTCAAGCCGAAGGTAATAATTTAAGTCCCCTATATGATTTCAAGTCTTACGTTGCATCCTTTATTTCATTTTTCATACATTCGTGTTTATGGTAGAAAATTCACGATGATTGTTGACATTCATGTTCTGATTTTTGAAAATAATGTTTAAATGCATTTGTTGCATTCATGTCGGACTGAAATCTTCATAATTACTTCTCTTATGCATGTTTCTTTGACATTCAGGGATGAATATTTCCAAGGGGGAGATATTGAAACGCCCCTCATGTGCTTCAGAGTGCCAATTGTAATTTCTATATATCTCAAAATTCATGCATGATTTTGAAAATCCGACTTCATATTCTCGATCAGAAGTCAAAATTAAGTGGTAAATGAGTATAACCAAATCTTAGAGGACCTATAGTGAAAAATAATTTTTGCTTATTTTTGAATTCCAAGCCAGTGGCTATCCGCGCCCTGGCCGCGATGTGCCAGGGGCGCGGACTAGTGTAGTTCGTGGTCCGCGTCGCGCCAGGGGTTTCAACCAGTGCATTGTTTTCCTTAGTTTTTTTAATTAGCCCAAGGGCATTGCATTCATAGCCTCATGCCCACTTAAACGTGTAATCACCCATACTTAGTCATTTTTCAACTCTATAACTCACAAAACCTTCTCTAAAACCTCTCAAAGACTATCAATTCTCTTAATCAAATCTAACGATTTCAAGCTCAATTTTGGGACTCAAGGACTCATTCCAAGCTCTAAGTCTATTTCGAGTCCATTTCAAGAAATTCAAGGTTTAAAGTATGTGGGTCTTCATCCATGGGTTCTTTCACCCATGGAGTCCAACCTTCTCTTTTCATGAAAATAGCATGATTTCATGTTGTATTCCTATGGGTATCTCTTATTATGAATTATGAGCATAAATTATATTGGGGTTTTATCAAGCATTGATTGATCATGCATGAATGTCTATTAAAAGCTTACTTCATGAATTGATTTTATCTATTGAGACTATACATGTTTTGATCTATGAAACTTTGAACTATTATGAGCTTTTATGATGGATTTTAAGGTTCCCTACATGAGGGTTTTACTACCATGTTGGTGGGTTGATTTGCTTTGAGTTTGCTCATATTACTTCACTCTTGAATTGCATGATTTTGAACAAGTATCATGAATCCTATGTGTTTGATAAAATGACATGATAAGAATTCTCATGTTATTGATGATCAATTACATGATTTATAAGTCAAGTGACTATATGATTATTAAGGGCTACAAGCATGTATTGAATTCATGAAAAGTATATATGACGTTGCAAGTATCAAGTTTAGCCCTATTTCAAGATTTTACCTCTTGTAAGACATTCATGTTAAAGAAAGGGTTCATGTATGATTATGATCTACTCTCATGTTCAGGTTACGCTCACTAGTAAAGTTCAAGCATGTTTATGAGCTACTCAAGTCATTTTCTTACAAGCTATTCATGTTATGATTAAAGTATGATTATTTCAAGTATTCTGTGGGATTTGACTTAGCATCAATTGAGGCTTTAGATGGAGGCTCGACTCAATATTAGTCTCTAAACTATGTGCCACCATAGGATGATGATTCCTTGCTATGCTAGTGGATCCATCTAGCTATACCACACCTTGACGAGGGTGTGACATGCCTCATATTATTCATTGTATGGATTACCATAGCAAGTAGGCCACACCTTGTCGAGTGGGTGACATGCCTCGATCACCTTATCGAGAGGGTGACATGCTTCAAGCACCTTACCAAGGGGGTTGACATGCCTTGGATTTCAAGTAGTAGCTCGCTTGGTCTATGTTGGTTAAGGTCTCTTTCCACTCATGTATTATGTATAATGCAAGTTGAAGGTTATACAAGGATGTTTTATTACAACCATTGAGCATGCATGCCATGTTGAGATTATATATCTATTGCTTATGATTATGCATTTTGAATATAATGGCTTGTGTCTTTGTTGCATTGCACCCCACATACTTAGTACATTCAAACGTACTAAGGCATACTCTATACTTACATGATATCACCATGTCGGAATCGGAGCTCCCCTTGATCATCCTCCTTCACGTGGCTAGTTTGGTTCTTTTAGAAAGCTTTGGTAAGTCCTCAATTTCAATGATAATATCTACTTATTTCATGTTATGTTGAGACTTCTTCTTATGTTGAATTCTTATTATTATGAGGGTGAGCCCGGGAAGTATCTTGACCCCACCCCATTCCAAGTTAAAGGTGTTGTTGGATACTATGATGTATTTATGCTATGAGCTTGACTCTTTCATGCTTTTGTGATTATCAAATACTTTCTTTAGTCACGCTTTCCTTTTTAATTATATCACTTGTTGATGTTTATTTTCTTTCGCGACGAAGGATGTATGAATGATATGCTAAGAGGCTTGTTTGGGGGTCCCCTTCGGGTTCCCATTCGCCGTGTCATGTCTAGGCCCTGGGCTTGGTTCATGACATATTCGTTAGAGATCAGAAATTAAAACACACCAAGGGCAATGTTTCTTTGCAAACTATCCCCAAAATGAGCCCAAAATATGGGCTCTTCATTGCATCTGTTCTATGTTTATTTGTGCTATCGCTTGAGTCTTGCAAGAAGAAATAGTAATGTGATCGACATATGTACAACCCCTTGACCTGGGAAGGAGGCAAGAGTGATATCTACACTTCATAATCCATTGACCACAAGTTGGTTGCAAGGATGACACCTTGTGATACCCCTTGGCCAGCGACAAGTGGTACAGTTGAGATATTATGACTTTTCTTAATGATGGGCAAGTGGTAATGTACTGAGACACTTTGTTTGTTTCTTGAAGAGTTCTATACATTGTGATCATACCGTTCCTCGTTTTGTATAATTAGTGATCATGAGGATCATATCTTATTATTATGTATGTTTTATTATGCACTAACCTTTTTTATACTGGGTACATTTTGGTGTACTCTTGCCTACTTTATTTCCTCCCTTGAGATTGAGCATATGGATACACATAAGGAGTTGATCATTCTGGCTGAGTTATTATCCATCCATCCAGATCATGGCAGTGAGGCTCAGACTTCGAGTCACTGTGGATCTTTGAGTGCTCTTTTTATTGCTTTTATTTCTATCTTTGTATCGGATGCTATGAGTCAACTTTGTATTTTTATTTGAAACAATTGTTTTTAATCTTCAGTACTACTTTAGATGCTCTTGTACTCATGACTCTAAGTTTTGGGGATTTCTTATGATATATTATGGTTGTTTCTGCTTTACCTTATTCTTCTTTAGTCATGATCTGATTTTCAGTCGTGATAAGTTTGGTATCAGAGCTTCCTGACACCAGTTGATCAGTGGGGGAGCCTGAGGTAGCTAATGTGGCTCCCATTTGAAGTTGAGGTAGAGTTCGTGATAGGGCCAGGGGTCGAGGACATGTTAGGGAGCTGCTCCGTCCCGAGGGCAAACTAGATCGACTTCTCAAGAGCCTGCTTATGAGCTTGTGAGACTTGCAGATCCTATTCCACCACTCTCAGCCCCAGATTCTACACCCTCAATTTACAATTTACTATTGAGTGTATTTACTAGATTGGATGGAGTACTCCTAACCCCAACTACTGTTGATGTACTAGTTTCTACAATACCAATTGATCCTTCCATAGCTCTATCTAAGCCAACCATGATTCATTTGGGTCCATCTTCATTTACAGTAGATTCTCCTATAATCGCTATTGTTTTTCCCAGATATCTAGACCGAGTTTGGGTTCTCAGTTGTAGATTTTGGCCATTGCTCCATCTATTGCACTGCCTTTATTTATGGTGCCATCATCTTCCAACTCAACCATGTCCATAACTCAACAGAAGAGCTTTGAGAGGTTTGTACAAATTACTCCATGATTTGATGGCCTCTCGATGATAAAGCCAATGAATTCCTATTGGAGTGCCAGGATCAATTATGTAACTTGGAAATTCTTGAGTCCATGGAGTTGCCTATACTTCTTATCTGTTCACTGGCCTTACCAAGGAGTGGTGGAGGTTAGATTTAGCTCATCAATCTTTTAGATCTCTATCTATGACATGGGAGCAACTTATATGGGTATTTCTGGAGAAATTCGTGCCATATAGACTTTAGTGGGGCTCTATGTCCATTTATGACTATATTTGCAAGATTTCATACATTGTCTAGATATGCTTTGTATAACATCCCTACGGAGTTTGAGAGATTCAATGCTTTGCCTGGGGATTGGTAAGGTATCTTCAGAAGGCGACAACTTTCTTGGTTCTAGCTGGAGGCACTTTTTATAGTGTAATGAATCATGCCGGCATGATAGAGCGTATCAAGCATAATAAAAGGGGTGGCGGGAAGAGATTTTGACAGCATGGGTAGTTTAGTGGATCCCCATCTAGTGATAAAAGGTTTAGAAGGTAGGGCCATCGGGGCTAGATAGTTCAGGTAACTCTTTCAGCAAGTGATAATAGTGACTGATCTAAGCTTACTCAGACATCTTGTGGTTCAACCATACGTGGTGGTTCTTTGATACTATTATCTCAGGGGCGAGACCCTAAAGCTTGTTATTTTTGCAATGAGGTTAGGCAATTTGCCAACCGTTGTCCACATCAGATGTTTCTTAGATAGACCTCATGACCTCAAACAGCAGCCAGAGACACCTCTCAGGGCATGAGCGGTGGTACTAGAGGAGGTCGTGATATAGGTAGAGGTGGAGCTCGTAGAGGCCCACAGGCTAGTGGTGGTCGCAGAGTTTGCTATGCCATTCTAGATAGAGCTGAGGCATAGGCCTCTGATGCGGTCATCACAGGTATGGTTCCAGTGTGCCACCGTTTAGGTTCAGTTTTATTTGGTCCAGGGTCGACTTATTCCTATGTGTCAGCCTATTTTGCTTGTGATATTGATATTATTTGTGAGCCACTTGCCGAGCCTATTTGTGTTTTCACCTCTGCAGATGAACCATTACTAGTGAATTAGGTGTATCAGGGTTGTGTTGTGACTTTTATGGGGAGAGATACTGTTGCTGACTTGATATTGTTAGATTTGGTAGAGTTTGATATGATATTGGGCATGGATTGGTTGTAACCTTATCATGCTATTCTTTATTGTCACATGAAGATAATGACCTTATCTTGCTAAAAGCTGCCTCAATTGGTGTGGACAGGACTACCTAGATCCTATCCTGAGGGTGTTATTTCTTATATGCATGCTTGTCAGTTGATGGAGAAAGAACACTTGGCAAATTTGGCTCATCATGTCCAGGCCCGTTCTCAGGAGCAACCATCATTGGAGACCACCAGGGTCGCTAGAGAGTTTATGGATGTGTTCCCGACTGACTTACCTGGTGTTCCTCTAGACCGTGTTATCAACTTTGCTATTGATATGGAGTCAGGCACTAAGCCATTATTTATTGCTCCTTATCGGATAACTCAGAATGAATTAAAAGAGTTGAAAGAACAACTGGAAGATTTGTTAAAGAAGGGATTTATTCGTCTGTGTGTATCTCCCTAGGGTGCTCCCACACCATTTTTAAAGAAGAAAGATAGTACTATACATATGTGTGTTGACCATCGTCATCTTAACAAAGTGACAAATAAGAACAAATATCCTTTTTCCTCGTAGTAAGGATCTTTTTGATTAGTTACAAGGTGCCTCAATAGTCTCCAAGATTGATTTGAGGTCAAACTATCATCAATTGAGAGTTTGGGAGTCTAATATCTCGAAGACAGTTTTTAGGAGCTACTATGGGCATTATGAGTTTGTGGTTTTGTTTTTCGGGTTGACTAATGCCCCGACTGCTTTTATGGAGTTGATGAACCAAATGTTCAAGCCCTATTTGGACATCTTTGTGATTGTGTTCTTAGATGTATCTAGGTTTATTCTAAGAGCGAGGTCGATCATGTTCAGCACTTGAGAATCATACTTCAGAGATTGAGAGAAGAGTTGTTGTATGCAAAGTTCTCAAAGTATGAGTTTTGGCTCGAGTTAGTTGCATTTCTCAGTCAAGTTGTGGCCAAGGATGGTATTATGGTTGATTTGTCCAAGGTAGCAACTGTTCTTGAGTGGGCTGGGCCTACTTCCATGATTGAGATTTAGTGTTCCCTTGGTTTTGTGGGGGTATTATGGGCATTTTGTCTAAGGATTTTCCTCTATAGCAGTCATATTGACTAGATTAACTCAGAAGGCTATGACATTTAAATGGCCGGATGTTGTGAAGCGAGCTTTCAAAGGCTTAAGGTTCTGTTGGTTTCAACACTCATTCTTGCTTTACCTGAGAAGGGAGTTCCACTTGTAGTGTATTGCGATACTTCTAGCTAGGGCTTGAATGGTGTATTAATTCAATAGGGGAAGATGATAACATATGCCTCTAGACATCTTAAGATGAATGAGAGAAACTACCCAACCTATGACTTAGAGCTGGCTGTGGTTGCGTTTGTGTTGAAGTTGTGGTTACATTATCTTTATGGGGTGCATTGTGAGATTTTCATTGATCATTAGAGTCTAAAATACACGTTTTCTCTGCCAAATTGAACAAGAGACAACATAGGTGTTTGAAGTTTCTTAAGGACTATGATATCTCTATTCTTTATCACCCCCAAAAAGCCAATGTGGTGGGAGATGCTTTGAACCAAAAGGCTACTAGTGTGGGGAGCTTGGCATTCTTGAGGACTGAGGAGAGGCCCTTAGTTTTGGAGGTTCAGTCGCTTCCTAGACAAATGGTTCGATTAGATATTTTTCCTCTTCAGAGTATTTTAGCCTTTGTTGAGGATAGATCTTTCTTGCTTGATCTGATATATACTCAACAGTTTGAGTATACCAAGTTGTGTATGATTTGTGATAAAGTATTGAGAGGTGAAACCAAGGTGGCTATTATTGATCCTGATAGTATTTTGAGAAAAAATGGTGGAGGTTGTGTGAAGATTGGGTGACATTGATATTAAAGGAGGAACATTGTGCTAGATATTCCATCCATCTTGGTGTGGAAAAGATGTACCATGACCTAAAATAGCACTATTGGTAGTTCAATATGAGGAGAGATATAGTTAAGTTTGTGGCCAAGTGCATGAATCGCCAATAAGTCAAGTATAAGCCCGAAGGCCTGATAGATCGATGCAAAAGATGCCTATTCCTGAGTGAAAATAGGAGAGTGTGACTACAGATTTTGTTACAGGTTTTCCCATGTCCTTGGGGAACTTTGATTAAGTTTGGGTGATTGTTGGTCATTCGGCCAAGTCAGCATACTTCTTACTGGTGAGAATTAGGTATAATGTGGAACAATTGTCTAGGTCGTATGTTTGGGGTATTGTCAGATTGCATACAGTGCTAGTATCTATAGTGTCCGACAGAGGGTCTATGTTCACTTCTCACTTTTGGTGGGCTCTACAGTGTGGTTTGGGTACTAAAGTGCATTGCTATCCGTTAAGACATCACATAGTCACATCCATTTCAGAGTACTATCAACGTGAAACCTATCTAGGAGTTTCTATAAATGACAATCACCACCTATGAGCCAATGTTAATACAAGGAAGAGATAACATCTGCTAGTACCTTGCCGGGGTAAAAGACGAGTCTGTCGGGGATCCCAAAGAAGTCTGTCAAGTCCTCTGCGGGAGAAAAGAAGCATCCGCTTGCACGGTCCAATCCTCTCCTATGCTGGGCACATAGTTAATGAGTACGAGTGGGACTCACTCTGACCCATTTTAGCGTTAATACTCCTCTCAGGACTCGTTATGCTCATAAGTCTATCAATATTAGGCTGGTTAGTTTAACTTTCCACCCTCAGATTGATGGTCAGTCCAAATGCACAATTCAGGTGTTGGAGGACATGTTAAGGCCTGTGTGATTTTATTTTGGGGCGCGATGGAACCAACACTTACCATTGGTAGAGTTTGCATATAACAACATTTACCATTCCAGCATCCAGATGGTAGTATTTGAGGCCTTGTATGGTTGGAGGTGTGGATCACAGATCAGATGGTTTTATTCAGGTTCAGTCGAGGTGCTGGGCGTTGATTTGCTACAAGAAGCCATGGATTGGGTCCGAATGATTTAGAGTAGACTTTTGACATCCCGGAGTCACCAGAAGAGGTATGTTGATAGGAGGGTTAGGCCTTTTGAGTCCTCTGTTGGTGATAGTGTTTGACCGAAAGTTTCACCGATGAAGGGTGTGATGAGATTTGGGAAGAGGGGCAAGCTCAGTCCCAGATTCAATGTGTCATTTGATATTTTGAGGAGAGTTGGTGAGATAGCCTATGAGTTGGCCTTACTACCACAATTATCATTAGTACATCCTATTCTTCATGTTTCTATGCTCTGCGCAGTACATGCCAGATGAGTTCCACGTAATCTCTTATGACTCTGTTGTGTTAGTCTAGCTTTTTCATTCGAGAAGGAGCCTATAACTGTATTTGACAGGAACGTCTAATGATTGAGATCTAAATATATACCTTCTGTTAAGGTTCAGTGGCGACACCGTCTTGTTAATGAGGCTACTTGAGAATTGGGGTTTGACATGGGGCCTAAATATCCCAGCCTTTTTGAAGCTTTAGGTAATTCCTTTTCCTTTATGTTCTACGACGAATATTATTTTTAGTGATGAATGATGTAACAACCTGGTTGGTCATTTTTGTGCCTATCTATGAAAATTACTATTTTACTCTCTCATAAGATGCTTTGGGCCTTTTTTGAACTATCTGTATTGTTAGAACAGAAATTCTAAGTTTTAAAAGATAAAAATACCAGTCTTTAGGATTTTTGGAAGCTTAAAGTTGTTGAAAAAATGAGTGTTTTTTACCATTCTGTGTTTCGATTGTTGAATCAGAGATATGTCGATTTCATTAGTTATGGAACGTTGAAACTTGTCTATGAGAAGTTACAGAACTAAATTTGTATAGTTAAAATGAGTTTTCAGGCCCAAAGTTGTGTTTTTAGTTCAACATTCGGAGTTCAGAAGCTCAGATCGAAATTCCGACAGTTCTATTATTTCGAATGGTAAAACTAATGCTAAAAATGGTTTTGTCATAATTTTTGGCGTTGCCGAGGGCAATTGTAGTATTTTGAGTTTTATGCTAGTTTATTGAGATTCATTGGTAAATGTGATGAGGAGGCCTTGAAATTGATTTCTGATAATTCCATTAAATTCGGATCGCCTTTTCTGGTACTGATACATATTTGGTTTATGTAATTCTTATTATGGATGAGTTACGAGGGCCCATTCCGAGTCAGGAACCTGACTGTGTATACCAGTGCAAAAGAAATTTGGTGCAGTGACATTTCTTCTCTGCATTCATGAAGAAGCCTCAGCATTTGTGGAGGTGGTGTAAGAATCCCCTACTCCATATTCACGGGATGGCCTCACGTTCGCAGGGCATGCGTGTGTGTGGATCCTCCCCAGCTTCTTCTTTGCGATTGCAGGTTGGTCTCTGCATTCACGGAGGGTCTTTTGGTCAGCGTTGTAGAATATTTTTTTTCACCTGAGAAGTTTTAAACCCGAGAGCCATCATTTTTACTCCATTTTGAATTTGTTAAGCTTTTTGGGCGAATTTTCAAAGGAGATTTTGGGAGGAATTTTTTGGATAAGTGTTTCTAGCTTCATTTTAGTTAATTTCCATGAGTTTTATCTTAATTCTATCTTTAATTTCATTATTTTGAATGTCCAAAATTGGGGATTTTCGATCTATGTTTTTGAAACTTTAAATGAGGATTTCCCATTTAATTCGAGCTCGATTTTAGTGGGATTTTCACTCATAGGTCCATTTTTCGTGTAGAACTATATTTTAAAGTCAATTTTTAAATTTGAAAACATTGAATTTTAGCCCTAAATTTGTTGATTTTTCCCTACGCCTAATTCGTGCCAATATGGGTATCAAAATGCACCCCTTGATGCATATTATTTGTTTCTGATAACATTTGATCGATTCTAGGATCATTTGGATGATTTGAGTTGATTGAAAGCTTGATCGAGTGCAATTTCGGCATCAAGGTTGATTCAGCTAACATTTTGGGACTAGATTTGAGTTATTGATCATGATTATGTGATAGGTGTGAGATGTAGACTGAATCATGAGTAATTATGTAGGTATGATGGAATGTTGATGAAATGTGATCCTAGTTGAGCCGAGTTATTAGTAAATGGTGATCCTATTGATAACTCATGATGAAATCTTGTGATTTGGGATAATTTGGGACAATAATGCGGTAACATGAGACTTTTGATACTATTTGGGTAATTATGTGATGATTGATGGTTGTTGAGATACTTTCAAGGGTATGTGAATACTTTCTGATGAGTGAGGTCCGGTATTATGTTATGCCTATGTTTCTGGGAAAAGTGAGGTCCGGTATTGTTGATATATTTGACTATTAATATAATTATGATGTTATGAGACATGTTGATAGTTTCAGACTTAGCTGTGACACTTGATATTATTCTCTCTATTTATGTGACCATATGAGATTCATGTATCGGTATTCCTATTATGATGCTACTCTATTTGTCTGAATTTGTATCTGGGTTGAATCATTGGCTTGCATCTGTTCTATATTGCTTTGTGTTATCCCTTGACCCGGGTAAAAGGCAAGGGTAATATGCTCCACATTTATACAACCCCTTGACGGGTAGGAGGCAAAGGTGAGATCTACACTTCATAATCCCTTGACAACGAGTAGGTAGCAAAGGTGACACCTTATGATACTCCTTGGCCACAGGCAAGGGGCAAGGTTGAGACATTGTGGTATTTCTTGACCACGGGCAGGTGGAAAGGTTTCAAGACACTTGGTTTGTAGCTTGAAGAGTTTATGCATTATGATCATATCTTTCCTTGTTTTATATCAATGGTGATCATGAACATCGTATCTTATAATTTTGTATATTTTATTATGCAGTAACCTTTTTGGATGCAGGTGTAGGATTCTTCGTTATCACATACTTGTTTCAATTTCTCTTACACATTCGTTTTAACCTACTAGATACATTTTTGTGCACTAACTCTTATTTCCTACCTATAAATCGAGCACAGGGACATGCTCAAGGTAGTAGATCATTCTGATTGAGATATTATCCATCCATCTAGATCTTAGGGTGAGGCTCAAACTTTGAGTCACTGTTGATCTTTTAGTCTTCCTTTTATTGCTTCTAAATTTTCTTGTATCAGATGTTATGAGTCATATTTGTATTTTCATTTGAAACAATTGTATTTACTCTTCAGTACTAGTTTAGATGCTCTTGTACTCATGACTCCATATTTTAGGGATTTCTTATGATATATTATGGTTGTTTCCACTTTACTTTGTTCTTCTTTAGTGGCGATTCTATTTTTGGTCATGACATTCTCATAATCTAGTAAGGCCTTACATACCGGGGTATCAACTTCCATTTCTTGCCAAATTGTACCACACCCTTCATAGGTGATACTTTTAAGTAAATCAAATTATCAACATTGAACTCAAGCTCCCTTCTCCTCACATTGGAGTAGGATATTTGTCTATTTGGGCAGTCTTCAATTGTTCTCTTATGAGCAACTTTTTCCATCGCATCTATAACCAAATCCAGTCCAATCAAGGCAATTTTGCCAACTTCAAACCATCCCACCAATGACCTACATCTTCTGCCATATAGTGCCTAAAATGGCGTCATCTTAATGGTTGAGATAACTATTGTTGTAGGCAAATAGGAGCCCTGAGTACAAAAAAGTTGACCTGAAAAATAACCTAGCGTCTGGTTTACGGGACAATTTAGTGGCCTGTAAGTTGAGATAAGACCCGTAGGTTCATTCTTAAACATAGAACTACAGGAAAAGGAAAGATTTCCATGTATGGGATAACCCACATACCTAGTTATTGCCCGTAGATGGTTTCATGAGTGGGACCCTAGACATGAAAGAAATTTGGAATTTTCAGGAAAGTGATATACGAGTTATCAAACAACCGGTAGAATGGGTCACGACTCGTAGAACCCTTTTGTGGGTAAGGCCAAGGAACTGAGAAAAAATGGTTATATGTGGAAGGACTCTACAAGTGCAACCATGACCTATAAAATGTTTCACGGCTCGCACTGATTCTTCGTGGTTTTCAGTTCAGCGAAGTCAGTTTTCAGGATTTTCAGATGTGCCATTAGACGAAGGGACTTACGGCCCGTGGAATGACTTACGGCCAGTAATCGGGATCTCTTAGGCCGACTTTGGCAATTTTAGTGGGGGCAGTTTCATCATTTCCATCCTTTCTATTTCTATATTATGCCATTTAAGGGATGGGAAAGGGACTTTATAACAACCCTTAAGCCCTAATTCCGCATTCATTCACTCATTCTTTCAATTACAAAATTTCTAAGACAAGGATCTCTCGTGAACAAGGCTTGGGTTTCCAAGGTTTCTTCCTCAAAGGGGTTTAATTTCGTTTCTCCTTAGTTCTCCAGGTATGTAAGTTGATTTATGAGTATCCTTTCACCAATAAAGTTCCCTATTAAGTATTTTACCTTTTCTTTAAGTTCCTTAAGTTTATGTACATGCTTATGATGATTTTATGCCCTTTATGTTATTATATGATACTCATGAAATTTAATAACTATTTTGCTAAGTGAATATATGTATATTTGAAGTATGGTGTTGATTCAATGATGATTTTCAATATGACCAAGGTTGGGCGATTTCAATATTCCTTTTAAAAGAAATTTCCTATGACATGTGATTTATGATTTTTTGATGATAAAAAATAAAACCACCTAGTTTTTGAGTAAAATTGTCTGTCATTTATGATGATGATTAGGGCATCAATAAAGAGCTTCAAAGTTAAGTTTATTAAAGATATGAGCATGACGTCTAAAAGATGTTTAAGAAAGATTCTTATTGTCTTGAACTACTCTTGCTGATTGCTACTTATGATTCTCCGAATATGTTTTAAAGATTCTGTAGGATGAGTTAGCACCGAGAGGACTAGAGATTGGGACTCATTCCATTAGTTAAGGCATGATCACTTGAAGCTAAATCTCAATGTCCCCAACTATGTGCCAATATAGGAGCTTTATAGTCTTGGCTAGTAGATCCACGTAGGCCCAAATATTATAGTAGATGCAATTGCAAAGTTACTATGTTTTAGATATCTACCTTGGCAAGTAGGTTCCTCTTTTCCCAATGGAAAGAGTGCATTGGCCTTTCCCAATTGAAGGAGTTCATTAAATTCTGTGTAGTATCTCACATGGTCTTATATTTTGGTTAAGGTTCATTTCCACAAGATTATCATCTTATGTTGTGTTTTTCATTATATGCACATTCTTGTGCATTATCTCATATTGGTCCTGAGCCATATTTCTTGTGCATGTTTAAGCTTGCTTATGTATCCTTTATTCTATATATCCTTATATGTTATGTTTAATAATGATGACATTACAATTTCATCCATGCATTGTATCTCACATACATAGTACATTCAAACGTACTAACACATATTTTGCCTGCATGATTAACCATGTAGAGATAGACACTCCTCTATCGACTCGAGGCTAGTTTTCGGCATCCAAGACTAGTACCTCTATCTTTCCTCCTTTTACCAATGCCTTTAATTCAATCAAGGAGGGATCAAAATCTTATTTAGACTTAACATCCTCAATCAATGATGATTCAGAACCACTTACCACCATGACACCACCATTATCGGCCTCACTCAACTTTACCCCCAATCTAGCCAACCTACGAACTTCTTTCACTAGTTCCTTCTTCCTATTATCTCCAAGTTGTGACACAATTCCTAAGGACATTCTACTAAGTGCATAGACTATAACGTTAGCCTTACCTGGGTGATACTTCATACTCATATCATAATCTTTGAATATTCCAACCATATACTTTGTCTTAGATTGAGATCACTTTGTGTAAACACATGTTGACGACTTTAATGGTTGGTGAACACATCAGCATGGATCCCATACAAATAGTGATGGACAATCTTAAATGCAAATACAACCATTGCAAGTTCAAGATAATATGTTGGATAGTTTTTTTCATGCACCTTTAGTTTTCTTTAAGCATAAACAACCACCTTACCATTTTGCATCAACACACAACCCAAGCCCATTCTTGAGGTACCAAAATATATAACAAATCAATCGGTCGCTCCGACAATGTTAAAATTAGAGTCAAAGTCAACTTTTCATTCAAAATTTTCAAGCTTTTCTCACACTTATCCATCCAAACAAACTTCACTTTCTTTTGAGTCAACTTGGTCAATAGAGATGAAATGGAGGAGAACCCTTGAAGAAATCTTCTATAATACACCGTTAGGCTTAAGAAACTCTGAATATCTATTGGAGTCAGTGGCCTCAACCAATTTCTCATTGATTCCATCTTTTTGGGGTCAACTTTTATCCTATCATTAGAAACAATATTCTCGAGAAATGCAACCTCTTTCAACAAAAATTCACATTGGTGAATCTTGGCATACTACTTCTCATCCCTTAAGGTTTGCAAGACCACCCTTAAATGCTCTTTGTAATCTTCCTTATCTTGTGAATAAACTAATATATGATCAATGAATACCACTAAAAACTTGTCAATGTAGGGCTTGAATACCCTATTGATAAGGTCAATAAAGATAGCCGATGTATAGGTTAACCCAAAAGACATCACGACAAATTTAAAGTGTCCATACCTTGTCCAGAATGCAGTTTTGGAAATATCACATTCCCTCACCCTCAACTGATGATAGTCAGACCTCAAATCAATTTTGGAAAAGTGCTTAGCCCCTTGTAATTGATAAAATAGGCCATTGATTATTGGGAGTGGATACTTGTTTTGATAGTAACTTTGTTGAGTTGGTGATAGTCTATACACATCCAGAATGGACCATCCTTCTTTCTTGCAAACAAGACCAAAGCACCCCATGAGGACATACTAAGTCTAGTAAATCCCTTCTCATGAAAGTCTTTCAATTAGTCCTTTAGTTCCTTCAACTCTAATGGGGCCATTCTATAAGGAGGGATTGATATAGGTTGGGTGTCGGGTAAAAGATTTATGCCAAAATCTATCTTCCTTTCGGGAGGGACACTGGGCAACTCTTTAGGAAACACATCGGGAAACTCATTGACTATAGGAAATGACTCAAGAGATGGACTTTTGAAGATGATACCTTTAACCTTTGCCAAACAATAGATACACCCCGTAGAAATTATTTTGCTAGCATTGAGATAGGAAATAAACCGACATTTACATGAAGAACTACTACCCTTCAACTCAAGAGTAGGCTCATTTGGAAACTGAAACTTACTAATATGGATTCGACAATCTATGGAAGCATAAGAAGCATGAAACCAATCCATCCTAAGTATAACATCAAGATCTACCATAGAAAGATCTATCAAAATCACAAGGAATAACTTTATGCAGGATGTACATAGGACAATCTCTATAGAATTTTTGTGCAAGAATGGACACAACAATGGGAGTGCAAACTTTAAAAGACTCAACAAGAGTTTTGGGACATGAATGAGATCTATTATCAAGAAGTGATGCGAGAAAAGAAAATTTTGCCCTGGATTCAAAAGTGAATAAGCATCAAAATTACAAACTTTCTACGTATTGGTAAACACATTCGGGGCTTCTTCCACCTCTTGACTACCATAAGTGCATAGAACCTATTGGCTTTTAAGTTTCCTTGTGCTTGTCCATCATATACTTAAGGCATTGCATTTCCACCCATACAATCCCTTGTAAGATGGACAGACTTACTGAAATGCCCCAAAAAGCCCAAAAATGCTTTGAAAATGCCCATAATCTTAATTTCCAAACAATAGATATACCCCTTAGAAATTATTTTGCTAGCATTGAGATAGAAAATAAACCGACATTTATATGAAGAACTACCACCCTTCAACTCAAGAGTAGGCTCATTTGAAAATTGAAACTTACTAATATGGGTTCGACAATCTATGGAAGCATAAGAAGCATGAAACCAATCCATCCCAAGTATAACATCAAGATCTACCATAGAAATCTCTATCAAAATCACAAGAAATAACTTTATGCATGATGGACATGGGACAATCTCTATAGACATTTTGTGCAAGAATGGACACAACAATGGGAGTGCAAACTTTAAAAGACTCAACAAGAGTTTTGGGACATGAATGAGATCTATTATCAAGAAGTGGTGTGAGAAAAGAAAATTTTCCCCTGGATCCAAAAGTGAATAAGCATCAAAATTACAAACTTTCAACATATCGGTAACCACATTCGGGGCTTCTTCCACCTCTTAACTACCATGAAGTGCATAGAACCTATTGGCTTTTGAGTCTCCTTGTGCTTGTCCATATTATACTTAAGGCATTGCATTTCCACCCGTACAATCCCTTGTAAGATGGACAAACTTACTGAAATGCCCCAAAATGCCCAAAATACTTTGAAAATGCCCATAATCTTAATTTCCGTATATCTCAAAATTCATGCGTGATGTCGAAAATTCAACTTCATATTCTTGATTAGGGGGAAAAATTGTGTGAGGAATGGGTAAAACCCTGAATTTAGATGACCCATGGTGAAAAATAATTTTTGATAAATTACGAATTCCAGAGAGGGTCAGTGCCCTGGCCGCGATGCACCAGGGGCATGGAGATGTACATTTTCTTCCTTCGTGTTTGGTTTGCATCACGGACCAGATACGAACCAGTGTAAAATTATCCTTGTTTTTCTATTTTGGTCCAAGAGTATTGGTGTTATAGTCCTATGCCCATTTATGCATAAAAACACCTATACTTAGCCATTTTTTAACTCTATATCACCCAAGAACCTCTCAAAATCCTCTCTAACACTTAACCAAATATTTAATCCAAATTCAAATCTCTCAAGCTTAATTCTTGATCTCAAGAACTCCATTCAACCTTCAAGTCTCTTTCAAGTCTACATCAAGGAATCCCCAAATTTAGGTATGTGGGTTTCAACCGTTGGGTTCTTTCACCCATGGTGCGCAATCTTCCTATCTTATGAAAATTACATGTTTTCAAGTTGTATTATCTATGAATATCTTCTATTATGGATTATAAGCATGAAATATGTTGGAGTTTCATGAAATGTTGATTAAATATGCATGTCTATCTATCTCAAACTTATACTATGAGTTGGTTTGTCTATTTAGACCATGCATATTTTGAGCTATGAAACTATGATCTATTATGATATTTGATGATGTATTTCAAGGTATTCATATGAGGGTTTCACTATGTGTTGGTGGGTTAATTTTGTCACGCCCAAAGTCCCATTAAGGCAGACTGGCACTCGTTGCCGATAAAGCTCGGGAGAACCAACCTATACCTATGCACCTTCTATACATATTATAAGGTCTTTCAACATTCAGCATGCTTTTATGCAGTAGATAGTAATAACAAGCCAAAAAGAAATTCATATGACTAAGCAGTTGGAGCCATGATGTCTAAAGTATGAGATATGATTGTACTTTACTTTACATTATCTCCAAAGACTCTAGATAAGGAAGAGTATCTGATAAAGGTCAGGATAGGCCCCACCTCGACTGACTATACAATGTAAATTATAAGCTCTAGACACAGATACAAAGCCCTAGAGAAACCTGGAGCTCGGTAACAACAACTGGATAGTGTATACTCCTATTGGGGAAATCTACTAGCACCTGTACCTGCATCATGAAATGCAGGTCCCTCGTAAGGAACGTCAGTGCGAGATAATGTACTGAATAAATAAGGCAAGAAATATTGTATATGAAGTTACAACTCAAATAAAATCATGCACTGGTGTAAGGATAAGAGACCACCTTTAGTAACACCGTGGAATCATGTATTTTATGTTCTTTTTATTACTTTACCTTTACTGTATAATCTGTGCACAACATATAATACAACTGACCAGCTGATTAGTGGAAAATCTATATTGGGATTGACCCATTGTAGGCTTTTCCTTTCACCTATAGGGCTACCGCCCATAATGAGATCGACTCTTGCTAGGTGATTCTTCCATCCCTCGGGTTACCACTCATCAATAAGCAACATACTTTATCTTTTAATTATTTTTGAGATGATTCTTTTGATGGTTATAATATTTGCATTGTAGGACTATAAATATAGTATGTGACATGTAAATAATCTTAAAATACAATACCATAATGAATGGAGTGGGTAACACAAGCAATGAAATACGTGGGAGATGAAACAAGACATGAAGTTTGTTTAGCAGAAAGAACTCGTTTATCTTGGTGTTCAGGTATGTATGCAGATCAGAAAATGGCTATGTATGGGAGCATATGTATATGTGAAAGAGTGGAGACATGATTAATAGTTATATTAGAGTTGGAAGGTGCCTTTATGTGCTAAAGAAGAATCTAGATTTCATGCCAATGTAATATGAAATCGAATAGCCTTATATACCTCTTTGTACGACCTCACTATTACCTCGAAATAACCTTTCTTTCCTCCAAATATTTGTCTTCAATAGAGTAGGAAACAAGACTGGTATTAGTAACTAAGAAACACTCCTTGGCAGTCTAATCTCATAAATAAATAACACCCGGGTAGCAAGCTTGTAATTAGCGACCCAAAGACATTCTTTCATTCTCTCCACTTATAATTGTATTTTCTAATACTCATTCCTATATACATATTATATCCAGATTGTTTTATCCCATTAACAGTTGTACAAAAGCTTATGAAGTATAAGACATAATAATTCTACATAACACACAAGTCGACATCATTGCATTACGAATTCTCGCTACATTTCGATGTCAATAATCCTGAAACTATTCAATATTTAACCAAACTATATGCAACCTTTTTACACATAATACCAGTCTTACACGTTCCACAAATAGTCCCAAAGTTGGTGGAGGTCATGAAATAACAATTTTCGATCATCAGCCCAAAAGTTTCTTCTAAGAGTACAATTAAGATATCCTATAATGAGTCAATTTCGTAGATGGTAACAGTGGCGAAGCAGCCTGGTTACATCACTTCCAAACCAAAACTTGTTAGAAACATAAGTTTTTCTTCATAATCCATCCAAGCAAAAAGAGAAAAGCCTCTTAATTTATATAAAAGTGCACAACAATCCTTAGGACACATGCTGTCCAAATTTCTAGCACATGAATAATTAGCTTATTTTCTTGTTTTTCATAAATACACCATACTAAATGCATAAGTAGCTTTACTTACCTTTAACCTCAAGGTTTATTCCTGCTTTAGGAACCCTTGTGAGGTTGTGAGGGTTTCTTTGTATAAGTTGAAAGACTGCACAAAGTAACTAGAAATGCAGATTTTTTGTCCAAGTTAAAATGGCTTAAGGGAGCTGTTTTAAATCCTTTTTAAAGGGGGATTTTGGCCAACTTACTAAAGAATTTTTAGACTTACTTTATTAAGCGGGTGATGCAGCTTCGTGCCCCTTTTACTTGGGCCTTAATGGGTTGAAAACTGATGGGCCTTGGCTGCCCATGTTTCTCCTTTCCCGTAACTTAGTTTGGGCCCAAATCATTAAGTAAGTTGTGATGTACTTGGGACATTTTCCTATTCTTCTTGGGCTATAAATATTTTCCATTTATGATGCTAGAATATGGGATCAAGTCACACGCTTAGCCCAAACTTTATTCATTATCGAACTTGGAAAAATTCAATGTGGAGCCTCATCTCCGTCTAGCTAGCAAATTTAAGCTAAGCAAGTAGGTAACTCACCTGCCAACTTCCTAAGTCCTACAACCACCTCACTTCTTTCACTTTGTTTAAGGCTATGATCTCCTCAATTTGACTTAAAACTTATAACAGTCACTCATCTTAAACATTCGACGTACACATCGCCCTCTAATTTGAGATTTAAGCACTTTTAAAAATTGGCGGTAGTTTAACCAAGCCATATCATTTTTTATTTGCATAAAACTTGTACACGTAAGATGTGGAGTGTTACATCCTCCCCCCTAGGAACATTCGTCCTCGAATTTTAGCATAATTGGATAGCTTAACCAAGTTTAAACCTTTACTTAAACAAACCTTTGACAACACAATAAAAATTCAAATACACGTACCTATTAAGGACCCAATTCTGAATGTTGGATTTCCTCATCGACTTCAAATAAGTAAGGGTACTTAGATTTCATCGCTTTCTCAGCCTCCCATGTTATCTCTTCTATCTTCTGGTTCTTCCAAAGTACTTTTACTGAAGCTATTTCTTCATTCTTAGCTTCTTCACTTGATGATCTAGAATAGCAATAGGTACCTCTTCATAGATGGGATTTTCTGTAACCTACACATCTTCAATAGGAGTAATATGAGATAGGTCACCTATGCATTTTTGAAGTATCGAGAAATGAAAACCTGGATGAACCATTGAAAGCTCTTGGGGTAGCTCTAGTTCATATGCAACCTACCTGAACGTCTTAATAATCATATGTGGACCTATGTAATGTGGGCTCAGTTTTCCTTTCTTATCAAATCTCATAACCCCTTTCATTGGAAACACCTTTAGAACTACCCAATCCCCTACTGAGAATTCCAGTGCTCTCCTCCTAGCATCTGCATATGATTTGTGATGACTTTGGGCTATTTTTAGCCACCGTTGTATTACCCTAGCATTTTTCATGGCTTGTTGTACTAGATCTAGCCCAAGCGAGGTGGTTTCATCCACTTCAAACCATCCAATTTGTGACCTACATTTCCTTCCATATAAATCTTCATAAGGTTCCATCTTGATACTTGAGTGGTGGCTATTATTATAGGCAAATTAAATAAGTGGCAAATGGTCCACCCAACTACCTTTAAAGTCAAATGCACAAGATCGCAACATATCTTCAAGTGTTTGAATAGTGCGTTCTGCTTGACCATCTGTCTGTGGGTGGAAAGCTGTACTCAAATTCACTTGTGTCCTTAAACTCCTTTGGAAGGACTTCCAAAACTTTTCAGTGAATTGTGCTCCTCGATCAGATGTAATGGAGATTGGGACCCTATGTAGCCTGACTATCTCGTTGAGGTATAACTTGGCATATTCTTCAGCTGTATAATCACTCTTAACTGGCATGAAGTGTGTTGACTTTGTGAGTCTATCAACTACTGCCCATATGGAGTCAAACTTCTGAAATGAGCGAGGCAACCTGGTAACAAAATCCATATTTACCATATCCCACTTCCATATTGGAAGCTCTATACACTACATATAGCTTCCCTACTTTTGGTGCTCTACTTTGACTTGATGGCAATTTGGACATTGACCCACAAATTCTGCAAGGTCCATTTTCATACGACCCCACCGAAACATTCCCTTCAGGTAATGATAAATCTTAGTTGATTCTGGATGGATGGAACATCTGGAATGATGGGCTTCTTCCATTATCCACTTCCTTAATCTATTAATATCAGGCACACATAATCTATTTTGGCAATAAAGTACCCCATTTTGTGTAAGTTCAAAGTCCTTCATCATACCCTGACTCACCTTTTATTTAAGCCGTCATAGAATAGGATCCTCGAACTTCCTTTTTTTCACCTTCATTACTAATGAAGATTCCACAGCATTATGCACAACAATCCCTTCCTTTGGTGTTTCAAGGAGGCGAACTCCTAAATTGGCTAGTTGACGTAGATCCTTAGCAACTCCTTGACTTACCACGGTCTGATTCATCAATATTAGTGATTGCCTTATGACTCAGAGCATCAGCTAACACATTTTCCTTCCCTAGATTGTATAGTATATCAATATCATAATCCTTTATTAGCTCTAGACATCTCTGTTGTCTTAAATTTAGGTCTTTTTTCTTAAAAATGTACTCCAAACTCTTATGATCAATATATATGTCAATCTGAACCCCGTACAAATAGTGGCGCCATATTTTCAGAGAAAACATGACCTCTGCTAGCTCAAGATCATGTGTTGGGTAGTTTTTCTCATGCATTCGTACTTGTCTCGAAGCATAAGCAATTACCCTACCATATTGTGTTAGTACATACCCTGAGTGAACTGTTGAAGCATCACAATACACTGCATACCCCTCTGTGTCTTCTGGAAGTACTAGCACGAGTGCAAAAGTTAGCTTATTCTTCAGCTCTTGGAAGCTCCTTTCACATGCATCATTAAATTGGCATTTGGTTTCTTTATGTGTCAACTTTGTTAGAGGTGCAGAAACAGAAGAAAAACCTTCAACAAACCTTCTGTAATGCCCTGCCAGCCCTAGGAAGCTTCAAACTTCTATGGGTATTGTTGGCCTTGGCCAATCCTTCACGGCTTCTATCTTTTGTGAATCAACCCTTATTCCTTCATTGGATACAATATGACCCAAGAATGCCACTGATTTTAACCAAAATTCATATTTAGATAATTTGGTGTACAAATTTCGATCACGAAGAACTTGTAACCCCTGTCATAAGTGATTTGCATGGTCCTCTTCTGATCTTAAATATACCAAAATGTCATCTATAAATACTGTCACGAACACATCCAAGAATGGCTTGAATACCCTATTCATCAGATCCATAAAAATTACTGGTACATTCGTTAGCCCAAATGACATAACAAGAAATTTAAAGTGACCATAGAATGTTCTAAAAGCAGTCTTATGTATATCTTTCTCCTTCACCCTCACTTAGTGATAACCTGATTTCAAATCAATTTTAGAAAAGCATTTGGCGCCGTGTAACTGATCAAATAAATCATCAATCCTGGGGAGTGGGTATTTATTCTTAGTTTTCATCCTATTCAATTGTCGATAATCGATACACATTCTCAAGGTTCCATCCTTTTTACGTACAAATAACACTGGTGCACCCCAAGGGGATACATTAGGTCTTATAAAATCCTTCTCCAATAAGTCCTTTAACTTTTCTTTTAATTCACGTAACTTTGTCAGGGTCATTCTATATGGAGGGATAGAAATAGGTTGAGTTCCTGGAAGTAAGTCAATACAAAAATCTACTTCTCATTCTGGATGTAAACCTGGAAGATCTTCAGGAAACACATCAACAAATTCACTCACTACTATAACTGATTTAAGAGTTGGTGATTTCGCCTCCATATCTCTCACTCTAACTAAATGACATAGATATCCCTTAGATATCATCTTTCTTTCCCTAAAATAGAAAATAAACTTACACTTTGGTGCCCCAATATTGCCTTCCCGTTCAAGAACGACCTCATTTGGAAAGTGGAAGTACAATCTCTTAGTTCGGTAATCCATGGTGGCATAGCAAGAAGCTAACCAATCCATACCCATTATAATATCGAATTCCACCATTTCTAGCTCAATAAGGTCAGCCAATGTGTCACGGTTACAAAGTCGTAATAAACCCTTCTAGCTATAATAGATTCACTAGTTAGTGTACACACTTTAAATGGTTTGTTCAATAATTTAGGTGTTCTATTAAGCTTACCAGCAACCAGTGTGGTGATATATGATAGTGTAGAACCAGGGTCAATTAATGCATATACATTATGTGAAAAGATCAACAATGTACCTGTGACCACATCGGGTGAAGCTTTCAAATTTTGCCGACTCCCAGAGCATAAGTACGATTATGGACTCCGCTAGAGCTAGATGCCCCTGTACCACCTCTACCACGACCTGTAAGTGCTTGCTGACTCCTACCTAATGGAGGAGCTATTGATGATGGTACAACAACTGACCCAGTAGGTTATGCTATATCACCCATACGTCTTCTCTGGCAATCTCTCATCATATGCCCTGGCGCACCACACCAATAACAAGCATCTGTTCCAACATACATGTACCTCAATGACCTATCCCACATTGTTTTCAAGGCTTTCTAGGAGTCATTTGCTGGCTTGCTGAATATCCCGTTATCCATGCACCTTGTCCTTCAATTATGGGACCAAACAGATTACTTCTAGACCCCTGAAGTTATGGTGGAGCACTGGCTGCGGAGTAGGAGGATGATGGTTTAGGCGGTATATTAGAAAATTGAGACTGAAGCTCTCCTTGGGATGGTGTAAACTTCCCTGTAGACTTGGCCCTTTTGGTCTGCCCCCTTTCTAACTCTTGTGTCCTTCCCCTTTGCCTCTGATCCTCCAACTTTTTTGTAAAAGCTTGCATTCTCACTATATCCATGTATTTATTCAAAGAAGCAATAGTACAGTTTCTAACCAGATATGAATCTAATCTGTCCACATATCGACGAACTCTATCTGCCATAGTAGCAAATACATTATGAGCATACCTAGCTAGGGAATTAAATTGAAGGCTATACTCCACATTCATAATCCTTTGGTGGAGGTTCAAGAACTGATCTGTATGGGCCTCTCGGATGTCTAATGGCGGGTAATGGTCAAGAAATACCTCTTTGGACTCCTTCTCGGTAGTTGGAGGTGCACCAATATCCTTGGATTGCTTCCAAGCTTCATACCACAATATAGCCATATCCTTCAATCTATATGTTGCTAGCTCCATAACTTCTATACCACTCACATGCATAACATCTAATGTGCGTTGGATCTGATCAATAAATTCTTGGGGATCTTCATTAGGATCTGATCTGGTGAAGGATGGAGGGTCCAAATTAAGGAAGTCATGTATCCTCTTGCTAGCTGCCCTATTCGCACCACTTACACCTATAGCTGGGCCTTCCTGTCTTTGACCTTGGCCAGCAACTATACGAGTCAATAGTTGGACTGCATTTCCCAGATCCTGCACAGTAGCATCAATAGGTGGTTCTGGGGGAATTTCACTACTTCCTAATTCATCAGGAGCTGGAGGAGTTGGAGACGTTTGTGACAGAGACTCATATTGAGCCTCATTTTGTTGTCTCACCTGACTTGGTATACCAAAAACCACTTCTACTTCCTTGCCTTTACCTTCATTTTTCCTGGTTTCTGGAACACTTACTGTACAAAATAATTTAGAGGTTAGAAACAATCTACCTATTACATTTGGCTCTATGGCACGATCTAAAGAATGAAAAGAAAGTAACCACTCCTAAATGGCACGTAGCCTCCTGCTTATAAATGTGGTACACAACACATTGATAGACAAGACGCTATATAGACACGACTTTGTAGACTCCCTAGGACGACCTATTCTGATACCACTTATGTCACGCCCAAAGTCCCATTAAGGCGGACTGGCACCTGGTGCCGATAAGGCTCTGGAGAACAAACCTGTACCTATGAATCTTCTATACATATTATAAGAGGTTTCCATATTCATCATACTTTTAGGAAGGTAGACAGTAATAATAAGCCAAAAGGAAATGCCTATGACTAGGCAGTTGCAGCCATGATGTCTAAAGTATGACATATAACGGTACTTTACTTTACATTGTCTACAAAGCCTCTAGATAAGGAAGAGTATCTGATAAGGGTCAGGACATGCCCTACCTCGACTAACTATACAATATAAAAATATAAGCTTTAGACAAACACTAGCAACCTGGAGCTCGGTAATAGCAGCTGGATAGCCTGTACTCCTACGGGGGAGATTTACTAACACCTGTACCTGCAACATGAAATGGAGGTCCCCCATAAGGCACGTCAGTACAAGATAATGTACTGAATATATAAGGTAGGAAATATTGTATATAAAGTAACAACTCAAATAAAATCATGCACTGATGTAAGGATAAAAGACCATCTTTAGTAACACTGTGGAATTATGTACATTATGTTCTTTTTATTACTTTATCTTTACTGAATAATCTGTGCACAACATGTAATACACATGACCAGCTGATCAGTGGCAAATCTATATCTGGATCACCCATGCTAGGCTTTTCCTTTCACCCCTAGGGCTATCCACCATAATGGGATCGACCCTTGCTAGCTAATTCTTTCACCCCTCGGGTTACCACCCATCAATAAGCAACATACTTTATCTTTCAATCACTTTTGAGATGATTCTTTCGGTGGTCATAATATTTGAGTTGTTGGACTACAAATATAGCATGTAACATGTAAATAATCATAAAATACAGTACCATAATGAAAGGAGTAGGTGACATAAGTAATGAAATGCGTAGGAGATGAAACAATACATGAAGTTTGTTTAGCAGAAAGAACTCGTGTATCTTGGTGTTCAAGTATGTTTGCAGATTTGCAAATGATTGTGTATGAGAGCATACGTATATGTGAAAGAGTAGAGACATGGTTAATAGTTTTGTTGGAGTTGGAAGGTGCCTTTATGTGCCAAGGAAGAATCTACATTTCATATCAATGTAATACGAAATCGAGTAGCCTTTTATACCTCTTTGTATGACCTCACTATTACCTCAAAATAACCTTCCTTTCCTCCAAATATTTATCTATAATAGATTAGGCAACAAGACTGGTATTAGCAGCTAAGAAACACTCCTTGGAAGGCCAATCTCATAAATAAATAATACCCAGGCAGCAAGCTTATAATTAGCGACCCAAAGGCATTCTTTCAACGGTTCCACTTATAATTGCATTTTCTAATACTCATTCATATATACATGTTATATCCAGATTGTTTTATCCCCTTAGTTTTACAATAGCTCATGAAGTATAAGACATAACAATTCTACATAACACATAAGTCGGCAACATCACATTACGTATTCTTGCTATATTTTGATGTCAACAATCCCGAACCTGTTCCATATTTAACCAAACTGTGTGCAAAAATTTTGCATATAATACCAGTCTTACAACATTCCACAAATATTCCCAAAGTAGGTGGAGGTCATGAAATAACAATTTATGATCATCAACCCAAAACTTTCTTCTAAGAGTACAATTAAGATATCCTACAATAAGTCATTTTTGCGGATTGTACCAGTGGTGAAGCAGCCTGATTACATCACTACCAAACCAAAACTTGTTATAAACATAAGGGTTTCTTCATAATCAAGCCAAAAAAGAGGAGAAAAGCCTCTTAATTTACAAGAAAAGTGCACAATAATCCTTAGGACACATGCTGTCCAAAGTCCAGCACATGTATAATTAGCTTATTTCTTTTATTTTTTATAAACAAACCATACTAAATGCACAAGTAGATTTACTTACCTTTAACCTCAAGGATTATGTCTTCTCTAGGAACCCTTGTGAGGTTGTGAGGGCTGCTTTCTATAAGTTGAAAGACAACACAAAGTAACTTAGAAATGCAGAATTTTTATCCAAGTTAAAATGGCTTAAGGAAGCTGTTTTAAATCCTTCTCAAAGGGGGATTTTGGCTGACGTACTAAGGCATTTATAGCCTTACTTTATTATTCTTGAGATGCAGCTTCTTGCCCCTTTCACTTGGGCCTTAATGGGTTGCAAGCTGATGGGCATTTGCTGCATATTTTTCCCTTTTCTCCTTACTTAGCTTGGGCCCAAATCATTAAGTAAGTTGTGATGTACTTGGGCCCTTTTCCAATTATTCTTTGGCTTCACATATTGTCCATTTAAGATTCTAAAATGTGGGTTGAAGTCACACCCTTAGCCCGAACTTTATTCATTGTTGGACTTGAATAAATTCAGTGTCGAGCCTTGTCTCCGTCTCGTTAGCAAATTTAAGCTAAGCAAGTAGGTAACTTACCTGCTAGCTTCCTATGTCCTAAAAGCATCTCACTTATTTCACTTAGTTTAAGGCCTTGATTTCCTCAATTTGACTTAAAACGTATATACACTCACTCGTCTTAAATGTTGGACATACACATCGCCCTCTAATTCGAGATTCAAGAACTTTCAAAAATTGGGGCTAATTTGACCAAGGCATATCATGTTTCACTTGCATAAAACTTTTACATGTAAGATGTGGGGTTTTATAGATTTACATTGAGTTTTCTCATATTATTTCACTCTTGAATTGCATGATTTTGAACTAGCATCACACATCCACTAAGTGTTTGATAAAATGTTTGGACAAAGATTTTTAAAGTTATTGATAATCTATTACATGATTTATGAGTCAAGTGACTTTATGATGATTTTGCGCTTTCAAAGATGTATTGAATTCATGAAAATATCTATGATGTTGTAAATGCATGATTAAGCCCTCTTTGAAAAATTGTACCTCTTGTGAGCCTTTGATGTTGATGCAAGGGTAATGTTTGATGATGATCTATTCTTATGTTTTAAACTTAAGCTCACCATTAGAGGTCAAAGATGTTTTAGAGCTACTCATTTCATGTTCCATGTTTCTTACAAATTGATAAAGTATGTTTATTTTGATTATTCCATGGGATTAGGGTTAGCACTGATGGATTGAGGGGATGCTCTCTTTCCTCAAACTATGTGCCAAGATAGGAATATACTTTACTCTTGTTTTACTAGTGGATCAATTTAATGCCATTTCTCTAGAAATTCTTCCCAAAATGGGACAGGCTCCCGTAAAACGAAGTTTTTCTTGAAATCCTTTCGAAAACGGGACATGTTCCAGTAAAGGGGGTTATTTATATTAAATGGTATAAGCTCCCATAAGGTGAAGTAAGATTTACATTTTTTCAAGTAGACCACCTCTTTACCGATGAGGGGTAATCATCGGAATTCTAAGTTGTAGCTCGCTTGGTCTCATTCTTTGTCAGTTAAGGTCTGTTCCAACATATGTATCGTATTCTACGTAAGTTGAATGATTTATAAACATGTTTTAATCCAACTATTGTTCATGCATGCCATATTGAGATTATGCTTATCTGTTGCCCATTACTATGCATTTTGACTATATTGGCTTATGTTTTGTTGCATTGCGTCCTACATATTTAGTATATTCAAACATACTAACACATACTTTATGCCTATATGATATCACCATATAGGGACCGGAGATCCTCTTGATCATCATCCATGTGGCTAGTGAGATTCTACAAAAATAAGCTTTGGTGAGTCCTCAAGTTCAAGGACACTATCTACTTTCTCTTGCTGTTCTTAAGACTTCTTTATGTTGAACATTTGATATTATAAGGGTAAACCTGGAAAGTGTCTTGGCCTCCGCTCCATCCTAAGTTTAGAGGTGTTGTTGGAAATATTATGATGTATTTATGCTATAAGCTTGTCTCTTTATGCTTTTATGACATCAACGACTTCCGTTAGTCCCACTTCCCTTTTTAATTAGCTGTTGTTTTTATTTAGTTTGCTTCCGCGACCAAAGATGTGTCATTGATGTGCTAAGAGCCTTGTTTGGCTCCCTTTGGGTTCCCATTCGTCGTGTCACATTTACGCTCTAGGCTTGGGTCATGATAAACTTGGTATCAGAGCAGTAGGTTGTTAATGGTCCTTAGGATCCAACATATCACGTCTATTAGAGTCTTATTCATGGTTATGATGGGCACCACAACTATGAGTAAGAGGCTATAAGGTGTTTTAGGAAATGTTTCCCTTCTTCATGAACTAGGTCGTGCGCTAGAGCAAGGTCCCCTAAGGCTTATTTCTCATTCTTTATCATTGCGTTTTAGAATATGTCTCAAGCTATTCAGGGTGGTGGAAAAAGTGGTGACCATCTCTCACTTGGGGGTCAACTTCCCAACGGTGACATGTCAAATGTGGAGGTTCGTAATGCTGTATGACTATTAGCCACTATTGTAACCACTGAACTCAATCCTCAAGTAGGTGCTCCTGTGTCACGCCCAAAGTCCCATTAAGGTGGACTGACACCCGTTGCCAATAAGGCTCGGGAGATCCAACCTGTGTCTATGCGCTTTCTAGACATATTATAAGGGATTTCTACATTCAGCATGCCTTTAAGAAAGTAAACAGTAACAACAAGCCAATAGGAAATGCATGTGGTTAGGCCGTTGGGGCCACGGTGTCTAAAGTACAAGACATGAACACACTTTAATCTACATAGTCTACAGAGCCTATAGATAAGGAAAAGTATCTGATAAGGGTTGGGATAGGCCCCACTTCGACTAACTGTACAATACAAAAGTATATAATCTAGACATGCAAAGCTCTGAAGCAACCTGGAGCCCGGTAACAGATGCTGGAAATCCTGTACTCCTACTAGGGAGATCTACTAAAATCTGTACCTACAGCATGAAATGCAGGTACCCTGTAAGGGACGTCAGTACGAGATAATGTACTGAATATGTAAGGCAGAAAATATTATATATGAAATAACAACTCAAATGAAACTATGCACTGGTGTAGGATAGGAGACCACCCTTAGACATATTATGGGATCATGTAATTTATGTTCTTTTTATTACTTTACCTTTATTGTATAATCTGTGCGCAGCATGTAATACAAATGACCAACTGATCAGTGGTAAATCTATATCAAGATCGGCATGGCTAGGCCTTTATTTTCACCCCTTGGGCTACACCTATGATAGGATCAACCCTAGCTAGGTGATTCTTCTATTCCTCGGGTTACAACCCATCAATAAGCACTATACTTTATCATTCAATTACTTTTGGGATGATTCTTTTGATGGTCATAATATTGGAATTGGAGAACTGTAGATACAATATATGACATGTAAATAATCACAAAAGAGAACACCATAATGAAAGGAGTAGGTTACACAAATAATAAAATGCATAGGAGGTAGAACAAACTCTTGTATCTTGGTATCCAAGTATGTATGCAGGTTTGCAAGTGATTATGTATGGGAGCATATAGACACATGAAAGAGTGGAGACATGGTTGTTTGTTATGTCGAAGTAGATAAGAGCCTCTATGTACCAATGAAGAACCTAGGTTTCATGCCAAGTAATACGAAATCGAGTAGCCTTACATACCTCATTGTATGACCTTGTTATTAGCTCGCGATAACCTTTCCTTCCTCCAAATATTATTCTATGACATAGTAGGTGATAAAGCTAGAATTAGCAGCCAATAGATGCATCTTGGCAGCCCAATCTCATAAAAAACAACATACGGGTAGCAAGCGTATAATTATAAACCCGAGCGTATTCTTTCAACTTTTCCACCCCTAATCATATTTTCTAATACACATTCTCATATACATATCATGTGCAGATTGTTTTACTTCCATAACAGTCTTACAACAGCCCACAAAGCACAATGCATAACAATTCTACACAACATATAAATAGGCAACATAACGTTACGTCCCTGCGCCACATTTAGACGTCGACAATCCCGAACCTGTTTCAACTTTACCCAAAATGTCATCAACCCATGTAGACATAGGAATAACCCTAAAATAGTCTCAGAACAATACTAAAGCAGTCATGAAGGACGTGAGGCAATAGCCTTCCATCCATCAGCCCACAAGTTCGTACTAAGAGTACAATTGTTATATCCTATAAGAACTCACTTTTGTGGAGTGTAAAAGTGGTGCAGCATCTTAGGTCCATTACTAACAAACTATACCTTGTTAAAAACATAATCCTTAATTCATAATTCATCCAACCAAGAAGAGAAAATCCTCTTGAATAACAAGAAAATTTCACAAAATATTTTAGGACATATGCTGTCCAAATTTTTTTAGCATATACCTAACCAACATAGTTTCTTGTTTTTCATGAAGAAACCTTAATAAACACACAATTAAACTCACTTACCATTACCGTCAAGGTGTAGGGCTTCTCCAAGAACCCTAAAAGTCCCCTTGTGGATGCTTTTCTCGGTTAAGAAAGTGTAGAGAGAAAGTTTGTAAAAGTTGATTGTTTTCCCAAGTTAAGAATGACTTAAAGGTGCTACTTGTAAGACTTTTTAAAGGTGATTTTTGCCGATTTTATTGAGTGGTTTAATACTCATATTATTAAGGTGGTGATGCAGTAACTTGTCCCTTTTACTTGGGCATAATTGGGTTTCAAAGTTGATGGGCCTTGATTGCCCATTTCCCCCTTTCTCTTAGTTAGTTTGGGCCTAAATTATTAAAGAAATTGTGATGTCTTTGGGTTGTTTAAATATCCTTATTGTCCTAAAAGTATAGTCCATTTATGATGCTAAAACATTGGCTAAAGTTACACCCTTATCACGAACTTTATTCATAATTCATACTTGGACAAATTCGACATCGGTCCTCGTCTCCGTTTAGCTAGCAAGCTAAGAAAATAGGAGATTCACCTGCTAGCTTCTTGAGTCATATAAGTAGATCTTTCTCTCACTTTGTTTAGGGCCATGATCTCCTCAATTTAACATAAAACTTGTATGCAATCGATCCTCTTAAGCATTAGATGCACATATCGCCCTTTAACATGAGATTCAAGCACTTTTTAAAATTGGTGCTAATTTGACCAAACCATATCATATTTTATTTACATATTACTAGTATTGTAAGAATTGGGGTGTCATATCCTCCCCCCTTGGGAACATTCATCCTCGAATGTTAGCATAATTGCATAGCTTAACCAAGTTTAAATATTTACTTACACAAACTTTTGACAACCCACTAAGTATTCAATCACACGTACCTATTAGTGTCTCGATTCTGCATGTTGGACTTCCTCCTTAGCTTCAAATAAGCAAGGGTATTTTAATTTCATCGCATCCTCAACCTCCCATGTTATTTCTTCTGCTTGCTGGTTCCTCCAAAGTACCTTCACTGAAGCTATTTCTTTATTCCTTAGCTTCTTAACTTGACGATCTAGAATAGCAATAGGTACCTCTTCATATGTGAGATCTTCTGTAACCTGCACGTCTTCAATAGGAGTGACACGGGATGGGTCACCTATGCATTTTTGAAGCATTGAGACATGAAAAACTGGATGAACTATTGAAAGCTCCTGGGGTAGCTCTAGTTCATATGCAACCTACCCGAGCCTCTTAATAATTTTATATGGCCCTATGTAATGTGAGCTCAGTTTTCCTTTCTTACCAAATCTCATAGCCCCTTTTATTGGAGACACTTTTAAAAATACCCAATCCTCTACTAAGAATTCCAGTCTTCTCCTTCTAGCATCCGCATATGATTTGTGATGACTTTGGGCTATTTCTAGCCGCTACTGTATTACCTTAACTTTTTCTATGGCTTGTTGTACTAGATCTGGCTCAAGCAAGGTGATTCAACCCACTTCAAACCATCCAAATTGGCGACCTACATTTCCTTCCATACAAAGCTTCATAAGGTGCCATCTTGATACTTGAGTGGTAGCTATTATTAT